>VYZU01066537.1:0-10169 GCA_013401355.1 Ceyx cyanopectus
TTATTTTACATTAACTTAAGCCTTGAAGCATTACATACAACTTGTCCTTCTCTTCCCCATCTCCCAGGCCAAAATTGTAAACGAATGTGTCTGAACTTTGTCCTCTGCAACACACACCTGTAAATAAGGTCTCACCTATGCACCAAGGATCAATGGCACTTAGGAATCCAAACTGCTTTCTTCAGCACTTATTGCAAGACTTCGAAAATCCTAATGGTTTGATTCCTAACCTTGTTATCCCATATGACATAGTCAACAGTAAAAGTAAATGACATACAGTTGACTATTACTTAGATACCTATATTTAAAAAATGTGTGTAAGAGGACTAAAAATGATGGAAATATGTCCTACAGAGGACTAAAAATGATGTAACTTTGTCCTACAGAGGACTAACACCTCAAGAGGCAGTGGTGCATCTGTTGTAATAAATAATCTGCAGAGGATGAAAGAAAGTCAAGCTTAGCTTTGACCTTGATTTTCTGGAATGTAAATCAAAGCGAGGCACTGGGTGCACAGCACATGGAAATGTGGAGGTTTTTAAGGCAGATACCTAAATATGGATATAGGACCTTAGTTTTGGAGTCCCACTAGAGTTGAAAATCTAGGCCTAACTTCTGTTTCTGTTTGAAAAAAAAATGTTGTCAGGAAACACATCTTTCTGAAATTTATTAGATAATTAAAAATGTTCTCTGTGAAGTAATTTCTGATCAGCAGATAATCCGTTTTTAAATTCTTTATATGTGAGTAATATACAAAATCTGGGTTACTCAGTCTTTACTGGTTTGTCTCTGTGCACTGACTAATTAGTGCATCTGAAATAGTTGCTATATAGGAGTTTATCTGCAGACCATCCCATGAACAGCTGTGGTTTGGGACAGTGGTTGCTGAAAAACAGCTCAGGCAAACACTTTCCAGGACCCTGGAAATCCTTCAGTTGTCCCCAGTTTCTGGCTTCCAAGAACTGCCAAGAACTTCAGCAACATTAACATTCTCTATCAGAAGAAACATGGTAAGCCGACATAGGGTATTCGTGTATCTATTAACTTTACTGGGGTTGTCTGCCAAGGGAGGAAATAATTTGATTCCTACAGGCGTCAGCTTTAATATTTAGATAGCCAAGAAATGGCACATAACCAGAATACATACAAGAGAAAAGAAAGTTAAACCAGTTGGTAATATTTTATAGAAATCTCAACCATCTGTAAATCTGATGTCAAGTTTGAATTAGCAAGAGCTTTTCTGACAACCATCAGTCAAAGCCTTTCTCCTCCAGCAGAAGCTGTCTCCTATCCTCCTTCATAATTGCTGACCAAAGGAGCTTGCTCCAGCAGTTTGGTTATGGTCCTTGAGGCTCTGCAGGAGATGGCATGCTCCTCCTGCCTAGGGACAAAGGGATATGGTGTCACTCTACAGAGGGAGCAGGGGGTGAATGTCTGAGTGGGGTTTTCTCCCTCATTACATAACTACACTTAAATAAAATATCTTTTGTGAGTTTATCCAGCAACAGCAATCTCTTGACTCAATTAACAGATTCCAATTAAATAAAAAATAAAATTTAAATAAATAAAATTAAATGGAATTAAATTAAAAACAAACAAAAAACAACACACACACACACACAAAAAAAAACCAAAAAAACACAAAAAAACCCAAAACAAAACAAGGAAATTGACCTACAAAACAACCAACAGTTCAGAGAAGCTCATCACCATATTCACACTGAGTGCCCTGTTCAACCTCCCCTCATCCTGGTAAGTGCCAATGCAGGGAAAAATCAACTGTTTTCCTGACACAGATCCAGTGTGTGGCATAGACCTTGTTCACATCTGCTTGTATTCTCACATTTTATGTACTTTTTTTTCTGTTCATGGCTGGGGAAAAAAAAATCAAACATGAAAATGAGGTAAATTAATAATGTTTAATAATGCTTTATATGCTAGTCATTCTTTTTGTGAGTATTTTATTGCATGATGAACAGCACCTGAAGGCACAGTCTCCAGAAGACCCTGGTTGTTCCCCCAGTCCCTTGGTCTAAACAAAGAAGTCTCAAAATAACAAATAGGGTGTATAAGGGGCATTGAGGAGTAGCCAAGCATTTTTTGTTTTGTATCTTCCTTCATTATCTAGAGGCCTCATGTTTGGACTGCAAGTTTTGTTAATTTACAGCAGCTCTAACTGCACCAAAATGGGAAAGACTGGGCAAATGGCTGTCACATCTTCTTCTAGTCATTGGCAACTATGTGGCTTCAGGAACTTTACTGTGTTTAGGTCCAGGTAACAAAACTGAAACCTACTATTTTCTCTTATCCCATATCTTCTGACCATCAACCCCAACAGAGATGGCTGAGGCCAAGTGACTCCTTTGAAGAATCACGGAATGGTAGGTATTGGAAGGGACCTCTAGACATCATCTCATCTAACTCTCCTGCTAAAGCATTCCAGATCAGACCGTAATCACTGTTGGGCTCCAGCAATAAGTTAGGAACACACACAAGTACTCATAGAAATGGGTGATAAAGCAAAAATGAGTAATGTGAAGAGAAATGGGAAGAGGAGAATTACAGACTCCATTGTGATAGCAGCTGCATGTTACATGCAGCTCTTTCTGGAGTCAGTGGTCCTTTGACATCGGTAGATGGTATCATTTAAGAAAGTGAAAAGAAAAAGGGAAAAGGTGACTATTGATGCATGTTAATTGAATCTATGGACACAGCTAAAATAAAAAACTAAAAAAAAAGTTTGAAATATGATATGATTAATTGGTATGCATGAGTAAAATAAAATTAAAAAAAATCTCTGAAATGAAAGGGAAATATGTTTCACAGTGGAAAAAAACCTCCAACTATGTAGAAGTGCTGACTGGGGATAACAACAAAAGCCAGATGGCATAAAATGGCATCTTTAGGGATTATGTGACATAAGGAGCTGTGCACCAAAGCATGCTCTGAGTCCTTAAAAATCTATCACTGCTTACTGGGCATGCTCAGTGTCCTTAGATAGCCACATTAACTTACTTAAAGTGCTCTGGTCTTAAAAGCTGGTCAATCATCTCTATCATTTAAGCTCTCTGCCCTTAGTTATCCTCCACAGTTCACCAAGCTTCCTCTGCTGTGCTGTTATATAGCCCCAACATTCCAGGATATTCTGCATTATCAGAAACTTGAACAAGGATCCTTTATCATAATTAACAACACAAATCAACCCCCTATAGACACAAGACTCCTCCCACAGTTTTGTTCATTTACTGGGAATGGTAATGAAGCTTTACAGCACTCACTTAAATTTCTTCCAGACACATCTGCAACATCTCTATAATGTTTTCCCATCATATGAATATAAAGGAAACTTATTTTCAAGTATCTACCCAAAATTACACTCTATGGGATGTGAGTGTGAGATTGAGTCATTAGCAGAATACCCATTTAAACAACTCAATAACTTAATACCATAACCAGTATTGAACTTCACATTTGTCAAAACTGCAGTTCTCTGTGTGTCTAATTCCAAGAAGACCCTACCTCCTCCTTTTCATCTTTCCACCAACAAGGAAATACTCTAACTGCAATAGAAAACAAGCCTGGTATCATTTACATTACAATAGTAAAAAGTCTCATCAGTAGTTCAGACATCTAGACACCATATTCCATTTGCTTATGGAGATTTACAGAAATCTTCTTAACAGCAAAGAAGATTTCATTCCTCAGACCATCAGTTTCTAAACTCAGCCTTTTCTTCTTTCTTCAGTGCAGGATTTATAAATATAAAAAGAAATAAATGAATCAGCTCTTTCTAGTTTCACAAGAACCTAATGCTTGTTTGAATCAAACCTGTAATGTAAGTGCTGTCCTGTAGAAAATCTCTCCAACAATCTGTTGTACTTGAAGTCCCGTTCTTTAAACATATGACAGTCTTACTTATAATAATATGGTCTATAATACTAATTTCAGGACTCAGACTTTTGTTTCTCACTTATAAACACAAGATACACAAATACAATTACTTGTTTCAGATTGCTTTGGAGCCTATTGGACTGCAAACCACAATATTCAAGAATCTAGCAAAAGTTCCCAGTATCACTGGAATTCTAGACATTCTCCTGAGTCCACCTTTAATTAAAAGTTAAACTGTGCTAGCCTTATTTTTGAAAGGCTTGGAACACTGCAAAATATTACACTACATTTTTTTTTTTAACTGGTGTGTAAATTTGTTACATATGAAACATGTCAGACTGACAGCAATTTTGCGGATGACACTAAATTGGGTGGGTATGTCCATCTGCCTGAGGGTCGGGATGCTCTGCAGAGGGATCTGGCCAGGTTGGAGCGATGGGCTGTAGCCAACTGCATGAGGTTCAACAAGACCAAGTGCAGGGTCCTGCATTTTGATCATAACAACCCCCTGCAGTGTTACAGACTTGGGGAGAAGTGGCTGGAAAGATGCACTTCAGAGAAGGACTTGGGGGTGCTGGTGGACAGTCGACTAGATATGAGCCAGCAGTGTGCCCAAGCAGCCAAGAAGGGCAACAGCATCCTGGCATGGATCAAGAACAGTGTGGCCAGCAGGAGCAAGGAGGTGATTGTACCCCTGTACTCAGCATTGGTGAGCCCTCACCTTGAATACTGTGTCCAGTTTTGGGCCCCTCATTACAGGAAGGAAGTTGAGATACTGGGACAGGTTCAGAGAAGGGCAACGAAGCTGGTGAAGGGACTGAAGAATTTTTCCTATGAGGATAGGCTGAGGGAGCTGGGATTGTTTAGCCTGGTGAAGAGGAGGCTCAGGGGGGACCTTATTGCTCTCTACAACTACCTGAAGGGAAGTTGTAGGGAGGTGGGGGTCTACCTCTTCGCCCTAGTTAAAGATGACAGGACGAGGGGCAATGGCTTCAAGTTGCACCACGGGAAATTTAGGTTAGATATCAGGAGGAATTTCTTTACAGAGAGGGTGGTTAGGCATTGGAATGGTCTGCCCAGGGAAGTGGCTGAGTCCCCATCCCTAGAGGTGTTTAAGAGTCGCATAGATGTGGTACTGGGGGACATGGTTTAGGGACCCTGGCAGTGTAGGGTTAATGGTTGGACTTGATGATCTTGAAGGTCTCTTCCAGCCAAATCATTCTGTGATTCTGTGATTCTGTGACAGTCCTGAACCCTCCTGTATGCACAGAATGGGTGGAACAGTAATATAATCTCCTGAATTTTTTCTGTCATTCATGGGTATAATTTCACTTGGTTTCTAATTTCTATAGGAACAGAGTCAGTTCTCAGGAAAGTAAACTGACTTCTATAAGTCCTCCCAAAATATTACTGAAATATATTTATTTTGGTGACTGTGAGACAGGTACTACAAGTATCTGGAAGTGAGAGAAAGTAAAAATAAGAACTGAAATTCAGTCTATATATCTGAAAGGTGTAAAATCACTACATATTGGTCTGAAGTTTCCACTGTTATTTTTTTCCAGAGTGAGAGAATGCTTGACTAGTATAGAAATGGTATTTCCCATTTCTATTCCCCTCCTATGGATCTTGGTACACAGGGTGCTTTCTGAATAACAAAGAACATAGCTGTTCTTCACTGTCATCTATGAGTGGAAGATGACCCTGTAGAGAGAACAATGATAATTTTGTTCCATTTACGAACAGCCCAAAACTCCCCTGTATTAACAATTGTCAAACAATTGACCTGGAAATCACCTCTGCTGTAAAATTAGCTGTGACTAAGCCCTTTGTATCTCTTTCTTCAGAATCAGGAGCAATTGAAACATCAAAACTATTTAAATGGGATTTATGGAGCCAGAACTGTCCTGATTGAGCTGAAAAAGACAATGGGCATAGTAAGGCAGTTAAGAAAAACGCAGCTGAACCTTGGAAGACTGTGTCATTATTATCTTTGTGTCACAGACCGCATGTGACACAGCAGATTTAGCAACAGCCACACTAGACTGGTATATTCAGAGTCCTTTACCACAAGGATGTCCATTGTACCATTCTGAGGGCAAAACAGTTGAAGTGAATATCCATGAGAACGCCATTACCAGAGGGAAATTATTTTAATTCAAGCTAATGGAAACCACATTACAAGAGTAAATTATTTTACTGTAAGTCTATAAAAACTACATTACAATGGTCAAACAATCTCATTTCAAATCCATCGAGACCACATTAATGAAGCCATCTTCAAAGTAAAACAATTTCAAATGAACTCTATGGGGATTCAGTTTTAAATGGCAACAAGATTTGAATACATGTTGAAAAAGGCCCCTTGAATGTTACTATGGTGTACCATTGAATATACAATCAAAGTTATGGGGGCCTAACTACGTGACTGTAAAAAGAAAAATGGGTACAGTATTTTCCAAAAATCTACTAATTTGACTAAAAATTTACTATTAATTACCATTCACATTCTATTAATTGTTTCCTTTCCAGTACATGATATGAGTTCATTAGGAAGTGATGCATACACAGAGAATTTTAAAATGTTTCAAGAAGCCATTATGACAACCCAAAAGGCAGTAACCTCATTCAGCCACTTGTGAAAAGCACTCATACAACATGGTGGGAAGGAAAAAGCTGCAGTAAATCCTTCTCCCTTTGCCTCTCATGTGCCAGGAAGAATAATAATCATGGACCACATGCTGAAAGGAACACAGGACTTGTGTCTGAATTAATTTACAAAATAGAGTATGCATAAAAGAAGGAAGTAAGGGGGAATCTGCATGGTCCATCATGAAACTGGGAAGACTGTACTCAAATCAAAGATGCAGTTGTAGTGTTTATCTGTTATACAGGCATCTGTGTACACACACTCATACATATGTATAAGAAGTGAACTCAAGTGATGCTTTCCACTTTCTCCTTCGATATGTTTCCCCAATGTCACTTGTGTTCAATCCTGCTGTAGGAAATTAAGCTTTTGCCATCAAAAACTGAAGAAGAAAATTTATTTATGATTTTCAGAGGAGCTTTCAGGCACTCATCTTTGATGGATCAAGCCACATATTAGCAGATCACTGGTGGAGTGACCATCTATGTGGAGTGACCAACCATGAAGCTTAGGGTGCAACATTCTCACTCCTTTCCTATCTCAGTGAATTCACCTCCAAAGGAATGGAGCTTTATAAGAGTAGACCCAAGTCTACTGTCACCAGAATATTTTCTTGGCTAAGGAAGTCCCCAGAACTGTGCATGTGAATCTAATCCAACACAAGCTGTTGTTAAATGCAGTTCCCCAGAAGAAAGTAAGACTAATATGTGAGGCTGTGGACAGCAGTCTGGTGTCTATATTCTGTGTTCTGACATACCGAAGAGGCTGTATCAGGAGCAACAGAAGAAATGCCTTGCTTACCCTGATTCACATATCCAGAGTTGTCTCTTTAGGTGCCTTCCAGCTTTACATTTCTATGAGTCTACAGTCAGGAGGCATCAACATATCACCTCAGCTCTGTCTCCTAAACTCAAACCTGAATGCAGAAGACAAGAAAGAACTTACACATGAGAAGAATTCCAAGCACAAGGGAAAACAAAACAAGACCAAATAGAGTATAACACAAAAATCACACATTCTTCCAATACTACTTGAAAATTCCACAGAACTGTAAAATTGCCAGTTTTTGCTAAAATCACCTACATTGTTCTTGTCCTTAGAAGTATACAAACATTTAAATTAATGCTACCCTTTGGTTGGACTAGATGATCTTCTAGGTCCCTTCCAACCTCTAATATCTGTGAATCTGTGAATCTGTGAATTGCTTATGACATTAGAAAAATGATTTGTGATAAATGTTTTAAAAATATATCACCTTACTGACAGCTAAATCTGACAAATAAATATAAATCTTTTTCTAAGCTACATATGCTGGAATGATTGCAGATGTTTTTTGTTTTTTTTTCTGAATGTGCTGCACCAGAGTAATTCAGATGAACATGTTACATGGTGCTTGCAACGATTCAAAACCATTCTGTCCTCCAGTAGTGATTCACTAGAAGAAAGTACACCTCTAGCTATGGTCAGATTTAAGAAGGAACTGTTGATTTGCTCAGTTTCTGCCTCATTATTAATGATCTTCTTATTCAGTTTTTTGTGTTCATCTCTAACAGTGCCGTTAAATAGGTCTGATTCTCTGGAAAAATAATAGTTTTTCAAAATCAACATTTTCCTGCTGGTCAGCTGCTTCAATAAACCCCTTAAACTTACTAAGTGGTATGTCTGAGTTCCACCCACTGCACTGATATTATGGGTTTAGATTCTGCTGATCTCAAATACAAAAATCACTTTAATAAATACATTATTTTCTATCAAGCATAAGGTAGTCTGGGTGGGGTTTAAAAAAATATTTCCCAAATAATCTCAAGACAAATACACACTGCACACCTACTTAGGCAGATACAGAAGTTTCCAACAGAGAGTCAGTACTCTCATTTCTTCCTTTTCAGTCACTGAAACTACTACCAAATAAGCTGAAAATATAGATATATTTGAGGTTATTCAATTTAAAAGTAATATTAGGGTCTTGAGTTTGAACATATATTTTCAATAACTTCTTTACTTCACTAGATAAAACAGAAGTGAGAATTTCAGGTGCACACACAAGATCATAATCACAGCACCATGAAAATGACTAAAAGGAAGCTGATTTATCAAATATCATTTGTGAGAAAGAAAAAAAAAGTTAAATAAGCATAGCCCACAGTCTTACCTGGACTCCAGGTGTATCACAGGACTGATTTTTCATCATTTTGTCATTTTCTTGAAGGTATTACCTTACTCAGGTGTGCACATTTTCATTACTTCCAGATGTTGAAATAAACAAGAAATTAAGGCTGGTAATAGCAGTAAGAGCACAGCTATAATAAATCTAGAGAGACAAGAATACTTGTGGATTTTATTTAGAACCAGTTACTTCTACCTACAGAATATTCACAGCTATTGTTTTGTTGCAGAAATATATGCCTCCAAAACAAATTTGACTCACTATATTTCTACAAAATTAAAAAAAAAAGAAAAAAGAGAGGATTTGTTTTTCAGAACCTTGCTGTTTTCTAATTCTGAGTACACGTGTTTCAGTGTACTAGAAGAAAGTGACCGCAATTGTGTGTGTCAGTGATGAAAACTTTTGGTGAAGATTCCTTTTGTTTGTCATTGATAGGCAAAGCAGGTGCAACAGCTAAAACCACTGAGGTGGTAGAACTTCATCACTGTTTCCAGGAGGGGAGATACTCAATCTCAAAGCAGTAAGCTATTGTACTAATTAAGAACATTAATAGAGGAAACACACAAACTGACCCAGAAGGACAACAAATTAGTCTTGAAGTAGGAGTCCATCGAGAACATTTTATTAAAATACTAGAAGGATTCCCTAGTAGTGACCAGTCACTGCTGGCAGCTGTGTATTGGAAGTGAAGACAGGTAAGGTCTGGAGTTTCATATTTCCAAGCTGGAGATGTACTGAGTAGACACAGAGATTAATCTGTGCTAAAAGCAGTCCTTAGGCCACTTTGAAGACATGTGTTAGCCTTGCAATATGTAAAGATTTTCTCAAGTATGGCTGGAGAAGCCTCTAAAGCACTTAGGACCCTGCACACCCCACCACCCTTAGGGGTTAGTACACTGGGTTAATAGACTTAGTAGACTGGTGGACAGAGGGTAAGTGGAAGTGAAGCCAACCACATTTACAGTTTCTTGAGGGTCTTTACAAATAAGAGAAAAAGAAAGGAGACAATCTACTAGTATTGATAAGGTGGAGGAAATATTTGGGACCAAATGCAAATTTAGACTTAAATCTTAATCTGAATCTCACCAAATTTTATTGCCATCAGTTATAATTAGAAATCAAGATATATTTACCTATCTTTATTTCAGACTCTGTACCAATGTCCCATTCTTTGGACTTACTCTTTGTAAATCAACAGATAAAGACATAAAATATTTTTAGTGTCTTTAATATATTTTTACAACTACAGATGCTATTGTCATCATGCGTGTCACATATCTAACTGAGTCTGTGGTTCTGACAATCCTTATGAGCTGAACAAGCATAACTCAAAGTATGACAATAAGTGGAGACTGAGCAGGTTTAGAAACTACACATGAAATGTCATATTAGCCAATAACTAATGTCATACCCTTCATTTACTGGGGCCTTATTTCCAGATTTAAAAAATATATTAAAAAA
>VYZU01066538.1:0-11870 GCA_013401355.1 Ceyx cyanopectus
CAGCCACTGGCAGATAAGCAACAATAAATGACAATTTTATGGTAAAACGTTTGGAATGTTTTGGTATCCAGAAATATTCAGCGTTTGTTGGATTTTTGGGTTGGGTTTTGGTTTTTTTTATACTATGCCTAAATAAGGTGAATGTTAATAAAATGCACTAACATGCTACTTGTTACAACTGATATCTCTCTGTGGGAATGGGATTTCTGGGAACAAGAAAGTACAATTTCAGGTTGATAGCACTGGAATAACTGGAAATACTTTCTGGGCTACTTTTTCTAAAGCAGGCTCTATCCTGTAATACCACAGACCAGCCACTTTTCCTGTCATAGGTGAAAAGTAAATCTAATAATATTTATCTTCATTAATGTACTGTTTCCATACTGGCTGTATTTAGAAAAAGTTCCTGAAAACTAGCAGAAGAAAAATCTGCACAGTGATATATGCATTGCATGTTATATACAGTCACACAAGAATATAGCCAGAGTGCAGGAGAACATAAATTATAGGTTACTGAGACAGGCTTACCATAAGATAATTATTAGTTCTATATGATCACTTCACTGTCACACCAGTATTTAGGTACTAATCCAGGATTAGAGGTCACCACTAGTTTATCTAGGGTGAAAGTCATGAGCCTTTGAGTACCCTGAGCCCGGAGTTTCACTCTGATTGGAACAACGCTTGGGCTAGAAGAAAAAAACCCCACAAGTCCCAGGAAATACCATTTGCCTCTGCTCCAGGAAGATATTTTAGCATGAGTTTACTTTGACTTCCACAATTTCTAGTGGTATGTGCATGTCTGAATATTTTCTTGAGCTGATGCCTTAACACCTTGTTCCCCTGATTAGAAGAGATTCAAGCTAGTGGAAAGATCCATCACCAGATCCATGCCCTCCTAGAGATGCCTGCGTCTGTAAAGTAGGTCTGAGATAGCATTAGGCTGACAGCATCTCAACCCAAGGCTTCTTTGCACTTATGAGTGATCTTGAAGCTAATTCTGCTACATATTTTGCTTCTCCAGGCTCTTTTAGTAGATTTAGAATAGCTAATAATAATTTATTCCCTCTGCCCCCTCAAATCACTGTAAATTTGCCAATGGCAATATGAAAATTAGAGATGTGTTTGGTACAATGATGGTTATTTTTATGGTAAAAATGTTTGGATGTTTTGGTAAACCACTTTGTTTGGCAAGTCTAAATACATTAGCACTCATTTCTTCTGTTTTTAATGTTAAAACAAGAAAACTCTTAATCCCAAAACTCTAAATCATGAGCCTTATGCAATGAAAGTATCCATTTCTACATAGTAAATTTCTTTGCTAGCTTCAGGGCTTCTTTTATTTGCTGCAAGCTATATTGCTTACAGGGTGTTTTCAGTGTCAAGGATTTGCATTCATAAACATATATAAATAAAACACTTCCATAAGAAAACAAGGTTAGAAGGCATGTATCAACTGTTATATTCCTCCCAAAGTATTTGCTCATTTTTTAAATACATTAAAAATACTCCAACACTTTTTTTTTTTTTTCCTGGGAGAGGTAAAATTCATACTTACTGCAATGAAGAAAATCCTATATTCTTATAGTTATATGAGGGTATTGCTATGATTGTGAAGCATTTCGGGTGTTTTACAAAGGAACACAGAAGAAATGCAATCTGGACTGTCTGAGCTCTGATCATTCATATACTTAAATATTATTTCCCCTCATTTGCAGTTCCACTGGGGTGGAGTGGGATGCTCTTGCTGCATACTTCAAATCAATTCTTTTATCTGACACTGGGTAGAGGGGGCACTAATTTTGCTCCTATTTACTATCCAAGTCCTTCTTATTAAAGAAAAAGAAAAATAAAACTTTAACTTTAATTAAATTATTTTAAAACTAGAAAGACCAGTTGCATGAAGCATTCTGTATCAAATAATTGTAATACATGAAGCAACACACAGTGTGTTTACTTGCCACCACATCAGTAGAAAGTTTCCAAAACTGTTCTGCCTTGACTGTGAATAGGGATTTCTATATTTTACAGATATTCCTTTTCATGGAAGCAATTTTTCTTTTCCTTTAATCAAAGCAATTTCAAGATTCAAGTAAGAGGAAAACACACCTTTGTAATGCCTTGTTGCTTAATATCAAGCTTCATAGCCTTTAATTTTATGTTCCACTTCCTGGAAAAGCTAAAGTTAACATGAAAGATTCTTCCACCCCAAAATGCAATTATTTCATTCCTTAAAATATACAAGGAAAGCAAACAGCTAAAAAAATAAAATAAAATAAATATATTAAAAAATCAATGTGATACTGGGATCTAGAAATAATCAATTACACACAAAATTTGGTCAAGCAGGAGTAAAAAAGAAAACAGTAGGGTATCAGTGCACAGGTTTAATTGCTTAGATTTCTTAAATTTCTGAAGTGAAAGGTAATACATTAAGGAACCTAATTATATAATTGATTTAAATAAATGCAGCCTCCTGGAGACTAAGCAGTGTTTACCAAGGGTTCTGATGTAAACTAAAAGCAACAAGGTAAAAAAAATCCAAACATTTTTATGCCCCTGGTTATAAGAAAGCCAAATTAAAAACTAAAGTCTCATACACACGGAATTATTTTGAAAAATGCTCCTATTGTCCTGAGACCCTCGTGCTGTCAAGTGGGAAATAACTGGCTGCTAACATGAAGCTAGGGATGGCAAACATTTAGGTTGAAGTGCAATTATGGGTTATATAGCATCAAGGTCACAATATTTCAGAAACTATAGTTCCCTGAAATAACAGAAACAAAGAGGACTGAAACAGTGTCATGGAATTAGAAAGTGCAATTTCCTGGAGAGTAAAGCTTCTACATTGCTGATTACTGGAAAGCAGAAGCGTGCACTGGCAGAAAGGTCCTTGCATGGGGCTCTGGGCAACCTGCTCTAGTCTGGTTACACATGTCCGGGCTCAAAGGCCAGGGGCAGGGGCAGGAGTGTCTACACTAGACAACTTTGAAAGGTCCCTCCAACAAAAACATTCTATGATTCCTCCTGTCTCACGTGTCTCTGCACAGACCTGTTCCTGTGTTCATAACCATTTGGTCATGCTTAGTGTGCTTGAGAAGTAGTAGTGGGAAGTTATTCCCCTCTACATGGTTTCAGTCTATATGGACTCTGGGATTGAAAGGACAAGAGTCAGAAGATAAAACCTCCTCACTTTCATGATCTTCATCCCCTTCTTCAGTACATGGGGGAAGACATGTGCTCTACATTTGGAGCTGGACCTACGCTGTCTGGGGTGTTGGACTCACAGACTCAAAATTCTCTTGGGAAGGATTCTGTTCTTCCTGAGTGAAAATCTGCCAAGCAACTCAATAAAAAGCAGGACTGACCCCCTACTAATTACATAAAAATAATACTTTAAAAAATAATTTTAACATATTAAATAATAATAGAGAGAAAACAACTCATAAAGGAAAAAATATTTTCCCTTCATCTCTCTCATTTCTCAGTTGCCAGCATCCAGCACATTCTTTGACACTTTTGTTACATCTTTTGTGTTTTCCCCCTAATGTGTAGTTTGACTGTGCCCTATATTTTAGATGCTTCTTTGATGGAAGGACAATTCACTATTCTAACAACTTACTGTAAGAAAAATAACATTACACTTTATTTGTCATGGAATTATTTTAGGGATTTACTCTGCTGTGAAGGGGGAAATCATCACCGACAACCAACATGAACTGCTCTCAAATGGAAGTGGCAGCTGCCAAAGAGGCAGGTATTGTCTGAGTCAAACATTTCTTCACTCTTTGGATTTTCTGTCCCACAGCACTGAAACAATTGTTTCCCTAATGGACAGGTGCTCAGAACCTCCTTCTTGGTTAAAGGTTCTTCTATTTGCTACCTGACTACAGCAGTGAAAATGTAGAAACAAAAGGAAGTAAGTTTATATCTACAAGCTGGATAGCATCTTCATTAGGCAGCACTTGTTTTACAAGTGTTTGGATGGCTCCTTTCAGCACTCCATATCAATCTTGAATTTCAAAAATTTTGAATGACTCTTTCTAAAGTCAATTAAGCTTCATCCGGGTTTCAACATTTTCAAATATTGCATTATTTTCCCCCTCTTTAGTCCACGACATTCATGCACGTCACCAAATCACATGGAAATTCAAGCATGCTATTACCCTCGTTTGCCCACAGCAAGTCCTATGTACTGTCATGGTCATCACAAGATCGGAGAAGACAGTAATTGCTTTGGATGGACTTTAAGGAGTTATTAGTGCTGTTCTTCTCCACAGAGGAGCTACCAAGTTGTTAATGGTGTTAGTTTTCTCTGATTTAAGGCTCCCCACAGATCTAAGTCAATGATTTGTTCCTTATTGACATTGTTCTGTGAACTACAACTCATTAAATTATTTAGAAGTTTGGTTTAGATTAATTATGATATGAGAAGCTTGACATTCTTCATCTGGAGCAGAGTTTCAGTTGTCGCCTGCTGGGGGATGAACCATTTGATTCATAAAAAGGCACTTAATTTACTAAAACATATCATTTCCAGCTTCAGCTTTTACCACTAGGGCTGCTACTGTAAGGTCTAAATGATGCTCCTGAACTTCATCCTGTGCAAACCACAGATTTCACTGAAGAATCATAGAATCATAGAATGCTTAGGGCTGTAAGGGACCTCCAAAGGTCATCTAGTCCAGCCACCCTGCAGTGAGCAGGGATACCCTCAACTAGACCAGGCTGCTCAGAGCCTTGTCCAACCTCCCCTTGATCTCCAGGGATGGGGCTTCAACCACCTCCTTGGGAAGACTATTCCACTGTTCTACCACCCTCAAGGTAAAGAACTTCTTCTGGATATCCAATCTAAATCTACTCTAATTTAAACCCATTACCCCTTGTCCTTTCACTACAGGCCTTTGTAAACAGCCCCTCTCCAGACTTCCTGTAGGCCCCCTTCAGGTACTGGAAGGTGGCTAGTAGATTGCCCCAGAGCCTTCTCTTCTCCAGGCTGAACAACCCCAGCTCCTTCAGCCTGTCCTCATAGGAGAGGTGTTTCAGCCCTCTGATCATCTTTGTGGCCCTCCTCTGAACCCGATCCATCAGATCCATGTCTTTCCAGAACTGGATGCAATACTCTAGGTGAGGTCTCACCAGAGCAGAGGGTCAGAATCACCTCTCTCCGTCTGCTGGCCACACTTCTCTTGATGCAGCCAAGGATACAACTGGCCTTCTTGGCCGTAGTTGCACACTGCTGGCTCATGTCCAGATTCTCATGAAAGAAAAGGGAGTGATCCTTAGGACAGCAATGGGGTGGTTCTGTGACTAAGCATCTGAGGAGCAATTCAACTCTTTTTTCCTTACGTCTTTCTTCCCCCACCCTATTAAACATAAAACCTAAAAATAACACCCCACAATTAGAAAGACCCAAAACTTCCTGCAAGCAGCTGGGAACAGGGGTCTAGACAGCAAGTTTATAAGGATCAGCTGGGGGACCTGAGATTGTTTAGCCTGAAGAAAAGGAGGCTATGTGGAGATCTGGCTCACAACAACTCCCTGACAGGAGGTTGGAGCCATATAGGTTCAATCTCTTCTCCCCAGGAAAAGTGATAGGACAAGAGAAAATGGCTTCCAGTTGCATCAGGGGAGGTTTAGTTTGGAAATGAGGAAAAAATTATTCCCTGAAAAGACTGTCAATATCTGTCCCATGCTGCCCAGGGCAGTGGTGGAGTCCCCATCCCATTTCCTGGATGGAAAAGCCACACAGATGTTCTACTGAGGGACATGGTTTAGCGGTGACCTGGCAGTGCTGGGTTAACATTTGGAGTTTATGATCTTGAAGATTTCTTCCTAACAAAATGATTCTATGAACTATGGCCAAGAACACCTGGTTGATGTGATAATTATTTCATAGTAACACAGTGTCCAAATCAGAAACTATAAAAATACATCCGAATCCTTTTATGTAAAAACTTTAAAAAAGAGAAGGGAATAAAACACAAAATACCCACAAACCCAGAGTTATTCTATGAGCGAGGTGAAAATATTAGGAAAAAAGATTTATGGGAGCAGAGGTGTTAGGAGACTCATAAAACAGGTGTATTTCCAAACTTTAATGAGGGCAGGGGGGAACATAGCTCTGCGAATACCAAATCTTGTGTAGATCCAAAACATCTTACCTGGGTCCTCTGCATAGAAAGATCACTGCACTCCTTGCAAGATGTTAACTTGCTAATGCCCCTGGTGCTCCTAAACATGCTGTCACCGAGGATTAGCTCTGCCTCCCATCCCAGAACCTCAAATGGAGCAGACAAAAAATAAATATTACATGGTATTCTTTTAACACAGATGTGATTACACCTTTCATTGGTGATGTGTTCATTTTCTAACCTTATTATACTATCCTTTCACGGTGGTAGAACAATTGAATTTTCTCCTAGTAGAATTTTTTCCAGAATCAGAAATTTCAGGATCATCAGAAACCCTGCAAGCATTTCTTACGCACCACAGATTGAGATTTTATTTCCTGGTCCCTTCATCTAAACCAATAACTCATGCTGAAAATAGATCATATATTTCTAGGAAGAGATTCAATCTTATTTTAAAGATCCACATTGATGCAGCATGAACCACATCCATTATTAATTTGTTCCAATGCTTAATTACCCTTGTTAAGAATACAATTAAGAAACGGTCTAATTTCTATTTGACCTTTTCTGCTTTCAATTTCCTTCCAGTCCTGTCAAAATGTTCTGATAATGATTCTGTGTTCAATTTCCTTCCATATCTAACAAAAATTTGCAGATTGTGTTTCTCCCAGATTCTCTCCCAAAAACCCCTGCAGTTCTAGAACAAAGGGGTTTTTTAGGTTTAATATCCAGGATAGTTATATTCTAAATATAGACAAGGAAGAGAAGAAGTTGTATTAAAATGGTCTACACATAACAAATCATCACCTTTTCAAAGGTATGAGGTTTATTATGAAGCACCAGAGTGGCTGGCTCAGCTCACATCATGGCTATATATCAAGGGGGAGCAAATCCCTTTTTTTTAAAAAAACCCCCAAACCTTTTCTATTTTTTTTTTATCCTGCCTGTGAGGGCAGGGCCGGTCCAGTCAGGGCCGGGGAGGGATGGGGGGGTCAACGGGACAGGACAAGCCTGGACATGCACACAGACAGAAACGGAAGAGAAGTGGTTTCCAGAGAGCTGACTCACTCTCCAGCGTAGACTCGGGAGAAAGCAGAGGAAGCTGTTTTTTTCTCCAGCCAGCTCTCACCTCCCAGACGGGACTATCTCCTACCAGGTTTTTTTTTCTTCTACCAGGTATTCCCGGAGCACCTCTGCCAGCTGCGTATTTTGTGGGTTCGTCTGACACTTTGACCCCCTGAGACCCTGTTTTCTTCTTAAAAAAAAACACGGAGCGGGATCTAAACCCTCCTGGCACTGTTTCCCCCACCCTGCCCCCTCTCTGTTCAACAGCACGTTCTGGCGGCCCCTGCTGGTTGTCTGAGGGAAGGGCTGCCATATGTGTCACGTGTACTGCTGTTCCAAAGTTTACTGATTATACATTTTGTTATTGTTAGGTTTTGCATTCTACTGATTATACATTTTGTTGTTTGGTTTTGCACTCTATAACAAATATATCTCTTTTTTTTTCATATATATATATATATATAAAAAATTTAATAAATTCTTGTCTCCTTATAAGCCCCGTGTCTCACATTTTATACAATTTAAGATAATACATGTCCAAATTAGGACACTATATTTAGACAAAAGTCTAGCATTTAAAGTTCAATTCCACAGTGTTTACTAATGCCCTAAATTTATTATTGCAGCTGCAATGCATCCGAAGGGCTCAACTGGTGAATCTATCATCCTTTTGGTGATGTTGTTATCACTGACAATGGGAGCAGATGTAGAAATAAAGGCAAACATTTCTCTAGGTACCACAGTATTTTCCTGCCTTGCTCTTTATCTTGCCATCATTAGATTCATATTTTTAAGAAAGCAAAGTGCCTTACATCTTTTCTCTTGAAAACTCCACATTGTTGGTTTTTTTTTTCCCCTCTTGAATAACAGGCTGGATGGGGCTTTGAACAACCCGGTCTGGTGGGAGGTATTCTTGACCATGGCAGGGGGTTTGAACTAGATGAGCTTTAAGGTCCTTTCCAACTCAAGCCATTCTAAGATTCCTTGTTCTCTCAAAAGATAAAACACTTCCTGATGTTTTAACACTCCCTCTTAGGCTTTAGGATTTCAACAAGGCCAGAAATTCAGGTCATCTGCTCTGATCACCTTGCAAATGCCTGCATACCCGTTAGCAGCCCTCCAGACTGATGCCAGCTTCTGTTCAAGACAAGAGCAGAACCCTGAAGAACTGCAACCTGCTGATTCATTTAAGGGATGGGCAACACTGGTTTCTGCTCCTGTCTGAAGCCACGTAATTATTGCTGGATTACTGATCCCTGCTGATGAGCTTGTTTGCTCCACCATGTGTGAACAGAGGCAAACACCAAAACCTTTATGATAGTATATGGGTGACAGTCAGAGCACATTTTGTATGTATGTATCTCCCTGACTCTTACATGTAGTTTCCATGGGAAAATTGCAGAATGCCTACGCATGTTAATTTTTAGTGCAGCAGGCCGCTAAACCTATCATCTGACAAAAATGTCCTTTTATAGCCTTGTCAATCAGTGTATAATTATCTGGATTTACATGCAGAACAGATGGCAATTTTGGAAATGTTTCTTTTACTAAATGCATGTGAGGAGAGAAGGAAAAAAAAATAAATTAAGAGACCAAGAACCATGACTTGGGGATTTAATATATATGTTCCTAATGGGATGTTGAATTAAATTCTAAAAATATATAAAAATATGCAATAAAATATTCATTTAAACACACCAGTTACTATTGATTACAAACAACAACAAAAAAATATGTTTCCTTGGAATTCAGAAGAAGTCAGTAAATAACATACTTCACTGTGGAGAATAAATATCAAGTTTAGGGTAATGCCCTACATAGATGTCCTCTTTAAGGGGAATTTTCAAAAGATTTTAGGCTTTGTCACTTATAAACATGACTGGGATAGGGCAAGAAGGTCCAAAGTTAGAAGAGCAGAGCATTCCCAGACACTGCCCAAAGAGGAGCTGCCCGTCCACGCTGAGCCACTCCTCAGCAACCTCATAGGACAGGGAACAGTTTCTCTGGATTGAGCAGCTTTGCCAGTACAACTGCCCATGTCCAGGGAGGGGCAGGAGGGTCCAGCTGCATACTCATGCTCTCACAAGATGGATGGATTTCCAGGGGGAAATCCCAGAGCAGGTGGTGTGAGGCAGCAGCAGCACTCAAGGCCACACCACACACTGCCTTAGGCCGGCGCATGAAGCTGAGACAGTGATGTGGCAACCACAGGCAACTGAAATGTGTCGGAAGTGATGCTCAGACCACAAGGTGTGAGGCAGCATTGTTGACAGGCAGGGAACCAGCACAAGGTGAACCCCATTAATGAGCTGGCTGAGCATGCAACTCGGCTGAAAGCTGCTGCTGGGGGAGCAGTGGCCCAAAAGGAGTCTCCCTGCAAACAGGCAGATTCCCACGGCTTTGGCTGCAGGGAGTGTCCGAGCCCAGTACTCAGGATGGAGGTGGCAGGGACAGCAGTCATGTGCAGTGCGACCGGGTGAAGGACCTGCCTAGCTGCAGGTTGAGCTGAGGTATGGAGCAGTCAGGCTGAGGAGAGTGAAGGCAGGTGATCGGGAAATAGGCTGGTGGAGTCAGTCACTATGTCTCTCCACACAGGCCCACACAGTAAGGAAAGGCTCGGAACAATGAGGGCTCCCTGTCCTCACCCTGAAAACGAGATACCCTCGACCCTGGGTACCCACAGAAGTGGAACCAGTCATCATCCCCCACCCCCTAACATCAGTAGCAACAATGGATATGATGCTTTAAGGTCCTTAGACACTCATGAGCAAGTACAACATAGTGAAGCTCCACTAGAAAGTAGTTACCAAAAAAGAAATGATGTGTGCTCATAGAGGAGACTATGTTAAAGGGCACAGAGACTCCCATCTGCCATCCTGACAAAGAATCACATGAAATTTACAGCCTCCCAGGATGACAAATCCATGACATTGCTGAAAGGGTACCACAGCTTGTGAAAACCAATGACTACTACCTGCTGTTACTCTTTCATGTTGGTATGAACAACTCTGAGAGTGGGAACACGAGCAAAATCAAAGCAGACCATAAAGCTCTGGGAGCACAAGTTAAAAACACTGGGGTCCAAGTTATCTTTACTTCTATCTTGATAGTTATAGGAAAATGGGCAGAGCGGTATAGAAGAAGAAGGAACATTAAGTTCTGGCTACAATAATTAGCACCATTGTGAAGATTAATAATTACTAATAATGAGCGGCATTGTGAAGATTCTGTCTGACAATGGGACATTCTATGATGACTACAAAATGCTAGGGTGGGACAGAATACATTTATCTTGAGGAGGCAAGAGAATCTTTGGGGGTACACTGGCCAACTTAATCAGGAGGGCTTTAAACTGCAGTTCACAGAGGGTGGGGTCCAACCCAGAAATGTGTATGACACTGCAGACAATGGGCAAATAGACCAACCACAATAGTAACAGATACTCCTCACCTAAGTCTCTGAAGTGTCTGTACACCAATGCAAGAAGCATGGGGAATAAACAGGATGAACTAGAAATCCATGTGCAGTCTCAGGGTGATGATATCACAATTGCAGAGACATGGTGGGATAGCTTACACAACTGGAATGTGGTAATGGATGACTATGTACTTTTTAAGAAGGATAGACTGACAAAGCAAGGTGGTGGAGTTGCTCTTTATGTGAGTAACCAACTACAGTGTATTGAACTTAAACCAGGGGAGATGATGAAAATTCTTATGGGTAAGAATTAAGGGACATGCAAACATGGATGATACTGTTGTGGGTATCTACTACAGACCACCAAACCAAGAATAAATTGTTGACAAGACCTTGTACAGGCAGATGGAAGTAAAATCAAAATCACATGCTCTGGTGATTATGGGTGACTTCAATCACCCTGATATTAGTTAGAAAGATCACACAGCTAGGCATAACTGACAATTTCCTGCTGCAGGTGGTTGAAGAACCAAGGAGGAGAGGTGCAATGCTGGACCTTGTATTAACAAAGAAGGTCTAGTCATGCATGTTAAAGTTGGGTGCAGTCTTGGCTGTAGTCACTATGACATGTTACAGTTTAATATTGTTAGGGAAAGAAGCAGGGTAGTAAGTACAATTTCTACCCTTCAAGAGGGCTTTATCCTCTTCATAGATCTACATAAACATATCCCATGAACTAGGGCTCTAGAAGGTAGGGGGCCCCAAGAGAGCTGGACAATATTCAAACACTAACTCCCAAGTTCAAAATAAACATATTACCTTGGGGGGAAAAAAAAAATCCAGTAGAGGTGGCAGGAGATCTGCATGGATAAGCAAAAGGCTCCTTGGAAAACTCAAATGGAAGAGTGAAATATACAATATGTGGAAAAAGGGTCTGTTAATTGGAAGGATTATAGAAATGCTGCCAGAGTATGTAGAAATTCAACAAGAGAGGCCAAGGCTCTCTTGGACCTTAGTCTGGCTAGGGGTGGAAAGAAAACTAGAAGAAATTTTTCAAAAACATCAATGAGAAAAGGAAGAGAAGGAAAAAAAATGGGTCTACTTCAAAATAAGGTGGGAGATAGGGTAAGAGAGGATTCAGAGATGGTGGAATTGCTGAATGCCTTTTTTGCCTCAGGGATCTACTGGAGAGGCCACAAGGATGGTTAAGGGACCTGAACATCTCTCTTATTAAGAAAGGCTGAGAGAATTGGG
>VYZU01066543.1:0-20086 GCA_013401355.1 Ceyx cyanopectus
GGGCTAAATATTTTTGTTGCACCCCAGTGTTTTGAGGCTGAAGTTTAGTAAAAGATGCAGTTGTGCTGAACTCAGGAGGTGGGGAGGTGCTTTGGGGAAGGTCTCCCAGCTGCCTGTGCTCCAGGGGGTCCCAGCCCAGCTGCCACCACCCCACTCAGACCAGCAGCACCATGGCACCCAGTGGAAGTGCCTGCTGAGGGGTTGCTGCATCCACTAGACAGATTTTAAGGTTAATTTTGAGAAACTTGAGGTAAAACTGTTACTGGCAACAAATGCTTTTAGGCAAGGCTTAGTAGGCTTTGTTACTGTGTCTGCCTAGACACCAGCAGAACCTGATATGGCTGTTTGCTCATTCAAAGAGCTGGCTGGAGTGAAGGAGAAGATACAAATCCAAGCTGCGGTTGCTGCAGTCAGCACTGAGCCCTCTGGCTTTGGGGTAGGAACTGGAGCTGTAAGGTACCCTCAAAATGATCGTGTTGTACCTGGCACTTCCCAAAGGAATAGTGGCTTAGAAAACAGATAAATAACCAATTAAAAATATCCCTTAATTTCAAGCAGGAAAAAAAAAAAGTTTCAGTTCCAAACTAGACTGTTGCTGACCACTATTTTAAGGCTTTGATTTTTTTTTTTTTTAAAGTGAAGTATTTTTGTCTTTTGGCAGTTGAAATGCACTTTGTGGGAAAGGCGTTAGCTCCCTCTACAGCACTGTGCGTTGGAACGGAGGAGGAGAACAAGGCAGCAAGGGAATGAACCAAAAATAAACCAAAACAAAATATAAACGGGGCTGGGGAGAGCAGAACTTGCTGCGAAGTTTTCTGGGGTGGGCGGAGGAGGGATTTACGTTATTTCTTCCTCATCATCTTCTGAGGAGGAAAAACAAGAAAGAGAGAGGACCTGTCCGCGGGACCAGAGGATGCTCCCGGCGGGCACGAGGAGAGGAGAGGAGGGGAGCAGAGGAGAAGAGGGCTTTAGTAGAGTCCGCATCCCCGCAGGTTGTTGGCGATGATGACATCCGTGACAGCGTCGAAGACGAACTGGATGTTGTTGGTGTCGGTGGCGCAGGTGATGTGTGTGTAGATCTCCTTGTTGGGGGACTTGTTCTTGCTCTCGTACTGAGCCTGGATGTAAGCCACTGCCTCCGTGAAAGAGCTGGGGCCTACGGGAGAGCCGAGATGAAAGGAAAGGGTTAAAGTGATCTCTATGGATGCGGAGAGCTTGGCCACCCCGATGCCACCCCAGGGACAGGCACAGTTACCAGCTGGGACTGCTGCCAGGGAGGAGATGCTCTCTGGCTGGCAGCTCAGCTCTGTTTTTATTCCCAGTTGCTGTTTATAGAGATGAAATGGATGAGGGAGCGGAGTGTTAAACAGGCTCTGGTGGGAAAACCAGAAGAAATTCCACATCATAGTGATAAAAAAAAAAAAAAAAAGATAAAAAACCCACCAGGAATGCAGTACGTGCTTGACCTGGTGCAAAGGCTTTGCTTTTTTCCTTTTTTGGATTTTTTTTTTAATTAAAGTTTCAGCTTTTGATGAAAAAGAAGAGCTAAAATGTCCATGAATTGAAGGCAATACTGGAAGCTGTACCTCCTTTCTCTGAATCACTAAGAAAAGGGTCTAGCTTGTTATAGGGCAAAGTGGGGTTTTCTCAAAAAAATCTCCAAAACATAAAAGCTAAGACAAAATGTCCCTTTTTTGGAGGAATTAGGATCACAGTACCCTCTGCTAGTGCTTTGGCTAAAACCACTACACAAGGATTTTCTTGTTTTGATGTCTGCATGGAACATTTTTAGCCATCAGGTTTTGTGCTAGAAAAGCTCAGGAGCATTCACACCAAGGAGCAGATCCACTCTCAGCTGGCCAGCATGGACTCTGCTCACACACAGAGCTCCTCCTGAGCACCTCCATAGACCCAGGTTCTCTGGCTGGCCTGGAACACAGCCCTCCAGCATGGTTGGGTACTGCTCAGTGCCAGTATTCCCAAGCTCTGGAAGGTCCCACAGTGGTAAATGCCACTAATGTTTTTGCATCTCTCTCCCTCCATGATGCTCCACTGATGAGAAATGTGATCTGCCAGAGAGAAGCTTCCTCAGCCATGAGATTTGCTGTGGTTGAAGGCAGCTGACCTGGAAAAGCTCTTGCACTTACATGTACGTGCATTGCTAGTAGACACAAGCTCATGAAGACCATGAGACTTGAGATTATGCTTGAAGTAAGAGAAGTAAAATGTTTTCTGGGAGCAGGTTCTTGCATGAAGACCTGCGTAAAGAATCTGGGAACAGTTCCATGTGCTGTGCACAACCAGGAGGGTATTTTATGAAATTGGTTGTTCAAGGGCATGACGATTTAGATGCTGGATTCCTTCTGGGAGAACAGGAAGTCACCGATGCCATCATGGTTTCAAACATGCCTTGGATTCTGCTGCTGCTTTGCTAAGTATTGTGGATTAGTTAAAAGCCTGAGTGAATTAAGGGGATGGAAACAGTGCTCCAGCATACAGCGGGCAAATTTGTGGCTGCAGCCTTCTAGTAATTCTGTCAGCAGAACTAATGGACATCAGAAACATTCATTTTATTAAAAGCATTTCGTGGAACCTACTTGAGATGTTGTAAGTCCACTTGTTTGATTTATAGACTTTCATCAAACAATTCTTTTTAACTCCAGGGCAACTTTCTAATAGTGCTGCTTTTTCATAAGGCCACAGGGGGCTTCTTTCTCCAAGTTGTGATCAGCAAAGCAGGGGTGAGCAAGCTTAAGAGTGCGCTTGGGTCTAAAATCTGGCCTTAACATTAGCACGAGCTAACTCCCAACCTTTACCAGCACTGAGGGTGAGATTTTCTTCTCTGTTGGATTACTGGCAGGACTTTCAGCTTTCCATCCCCTTCTGAAGGCAGAAGAGAATTGAGTTCTATGGAGGGTCTCTCCCTCTTGTGATAACCTCCAGTTTCCTGAGCAGCACCTTAAAGGAATGGAAAGCTTCTTTGAGGTACTCTGATGTTGGAGGAGGGCTGGTTTGGTTCACTTGAGGCTGAAGTGTTCAAGAAACAAGCTGTATTTGTCTTTCCCAGTGTTATCAGCTAAGCTGAGCTACATGTGCAAGTGGGTCTGCCTCATCCACTGAACTCCTCCCTTGGGATGGGATAGCTTGGGAAGGAAAAGTTGTATCTAACCCAGCATTCCTTCCTGTTCTAGTCTCTCTGCTGTCAGGGGTATCTAAGGGTATTACTTACTTAAATCTTCCAGAATGTAGAAGCACTGCTCTTTTAAGAGAATGGTGATGAGCTGTTCTACAAGCCATCCAAAAAAATGGCAAGCAGCAATCTAATTTGCAACCAGAACGATTTGGGACTTGCATTATTGTGAGCTTTCAACTGTAAAGACTGTGAAATTTCCATTATTAGATCTTTTTAGACAAACATATCAAGAATATGTTGGATCTGTCTAGACCACCAAGCAGATGAGTAGATAGCTGAAATGTATTGGTGGTGACAAACATCCAAACCTCCCTCAGAGAGGAAGCCTGCAGATGTTCCCCTGAATTCAGATGGAGTCGTTCAGCTCCATGGCCACGGACTGTTCAGCCCAATGATGGATTGCTTTTGCCTACTCACAGTGAAAAATCAAGCACTCGGAGATAGGAAGCTCTGGTTAATAATTTCTTGGCCTGCCCAGAAATGTGACTCTCTTGGTACTCCTGGTTCACAGCTACGTTTCCTGACAAAGAGATCTGCTTCTCTGTCTGTTGGCTTGATTCATCTGGATGTCTCCGGTGAGCTTAAATAATTCATGATGATAAAAGTTTATTTTTATGCTGTCTCGGAATGGTAATGAGGGTTTGTGGAAGCTGGCGAGATGCAGCAGGAAGTGGCGGGGTGCAGCTGCAGCCTTTGCATGGGTGATGTATTCTCATCATTCGCAGGTCAGATGACAGGCAGGCATCAGAAGTGAGGGCTTCTTGCACACTGCCCCATGGCAGAACCTCTGCTATGATCTCCAGGTATCACTGAGGCCTCCTTCTCCCCAGCCAAGCTCAGTACCTGGCTTGCTGTGGTTCTTCTCCATCTGCACTATGGGTTAGGAAGTGTTGGTGGCCAGTGCAGGAGAAAATCAAGCACCTTGTTTTCATTCTTCATTTGACTGGACACAAGACATGTCCAGGTCTTGGATGTCAGTGAGCCTGACAGCAAACCCAGGGACCTCCTAACTGAATGTGATTTCCAGCTTGAGCTGGAGCAGCCATGATGTGGAACATGCTGTTTGTGTGCTGGAGGGCTGACCCCACAGCCCCTCGGTTCCTGGCAGTGAAGTAGGGTTAGGGACTACAGCAGGATTCTCACTGTGGTCATCCAGGACTCACAGGGGAATGTGATGGGTTCTGACATGGTACGGCTGGACTCCAGCTGAGGAGAGTGTAACAAACCCTGTGTGCTGGTCTCTAAGAGACCAGTCACTCACTGATAATGGTTAAGCTCACTGCATCTTTCTGAGAGACCTGTTCATGTCCCTGAGTGGCACTGGGCACAGGTTTGGGGAGGCATCGATACAGCTTGTGGGGCAGAGATCAAGCACCCTATTTAGTGGTGGTGGTCCTTTGCTGGCAAAGACCTTGGGTTTAAGGCATCCTCATGCTTTAAGTGAACCAGCAAACATGGTGGGGGTGATCCAATGGCATTTTCTTGAGATAAAACTTGTAGGGAAGCAAGTGGGAGCTCTAACTATGCATCTTTAGCCTGGCTGCCTGTGATATGGTATCAGCCTGGATGGAAGACTCTGAGTGATCCCTTTGCTATGGGCTCCTGACCATCCAGCTTTCTCATTACCTGTATACTCAGGAAAGCAGAGAGTCAGTGGAGATTTCTTAATTTTCTCCTCAAATATGTCCTTCTTGTTTAGAAAGAGGATGATAGATGTATCTGTGAACCACTTGTTGTTACAGATGCTGTCGAAAAGCTTCAGTGATTCGTGCATGCGGTTCTGCAACAGAAAGGAGAGGTCACATCAGGCCAAAGGCAGCGACCCAGGGGTGTTCAACAAGCAGGGAAATCTAAACCAACTAAATTAAGGAGGAGAACAAAAAAAAAAAAAAAAGAGAAGAGCTATGATATACATAATGAATGTATGTATACATACAGCTGAATGTATGCGTAGACAGATGTAATCCCTGTCGCATTCAACATACAGTTAGTAACAGAAGGGCACTGAATGAGACAGAGCTGGTTTGATTTGGTGTAGCGTATAATTTACAGGATCACAGCTCATGGACATCATCATGCACCATGCATGGACCTGGGATTACTGTTGCCCTTCGATCAGATCTATGTGTTGGTAGAGCTCATGCAGATTTTTTCCAGAACGTTTGCATTAATTTTTTTTTAATTACTCGCTCAAGTGCGTGTGACACACAGCTGGTTGGATACATTAACCAAGGACTGGGAGATCCTTGAATTAATCTACAGTTGGAAGCAGACACCAAGGTGACATAATTTTGGCAGTGACCTTGCCGTGACCTTTACCTGTGGTTTGGTTTAGTGTTGTCTCTTGTCAGGCTTTTAATATTTTTAATTTTATTTTTTTTTTAGTTCTCTTAGAAGATGGCTCAACAGGACAGGATGTGTCTGGCAGAGAGGGACAAAAAGTGGGAGAGGAAACAGTATAAAGAGGAAAAATGTAACAAAGGGCATTTAAGAATGACCAGACTAGAAGTCAGGCAGCTACCACTGATGTTAGCTCATGCTCTAGAAGAACATTAGCTGCTCGTCAGCCAGAGAGCCGTATGTTCCAATGCAGGCAGAGTGACAAGTCAGCTTTTTGGTTAAAGGTCATGCAAAAAAATGACACGGAAAAAGAGAGAGATAAGAGGAATGGAAAAACAGACCAGTTAGAGGGTTGCAAAGTCCACCACGTTTTATGGTGGTGTAAACAGCTCACGGCAAAGTCAACCAAGTGTCATGTTCCCTGCTGCTTTCAACTCTCAAATAATTTTTTTCTTTTATTCTTTTTTTTTTTTTTTTCTCAGTTCAAGAGAAGCTTCATACCTGCCAAATTTGGTTGGTCTCTCAAATGCTCATTTTTTGGCCTTTGTTTGGCTAGGTAAGGTCAGACGGCCGAGGAAAAGCTGTGAAGGTGGCGAGGCTGGCGATGTTCGGCGCGCGAGGCCGACGCCGGAGCGCGCACGCCGGGTCACGTGGCCGTCTCTCAGCCGGGAGCCAGGCAGCGCAGAGAGAGCAGGCGCGGTGAGGACGAAGCACACCCAAGAGTCAGGGGGTTATCAAAGGCAAAGCACGGTACAGACCGGGCCGGCTCCTCGGCTTTTCACAGTGGAATCTCCTTGGGACAACGCTCCCCAAACCCGCTAGTGCACACACCAGACCGGTTACAGCAACCGCAGGAGAGACGCTGGAGAGAACAGGGCTGTGCGGGCTCATTACACGGGGGAGCAAGGTGTGGATGTCCCCCTCCCCCAGATGTGGGAATTCGGAGTGGTGCAGGAGACAGCTGGGGGCTCTCACCACTCTCTCGCTGTCTTTCACACCTGCACTGGCAGCGTAATAGAGCCCAGCACTTTATTGAGTAATGTTTTCACTGATATACCTTTGCTGCTGATGAATATTTTATTTAGATAAAAGCGGCTCTGTGGATGAAGGAACCATCCCATCCAGCCCAGAGTGAAACAGGACATGTGTGATTTGCTGTAGTGTACACCACAGACTTGCTGTGACCGAGCATCTCCCCGTCGTGCATCGTATTAGCACACGGGGCAGGGTGATCACGCACGTACAAACGAAACAGCCTCTACTTATAGGGTCTCAGCCACAAGACATGGCTTATCTGGATCATCCCGTATCTGTGTGCTGGTTTTTGCTAACCCTTTTTGTATTGTCTGGTGTGGGAGCCTTGGAGCAATACTTCTCTTTGCTATTTGTGCTGTCAAAATTGTAACCATATAGAAACCTGAAAAGGTTTTATGCAGGAGATCCTTGGCTACCCAAAGCCTTTGGGAGGAGAGAAGAAAGTGGAGGGTGGTCAGGGGAACAGAAAGCAAATATAATTAACCATTTTTTAAGCAGAGTCCCTCACAGAACATTTTAAATGACATTTTTATCACCCTGGCTGATTTACAATAAAAGTGTGAAGAAACCAACAGTTCATCTGTAGCAGCCATCAGCCCAGAGGTCACCGTACTTACCTCACCAGCCCCGTAGTGCTGCCTGGCCCCGGTGTGGAGCAGCAGCGAGCACCTGTGCCTTGTGGCACAGGAAGCACCACAGGCGACCTCAGATTTGGGTAAGAGATAGAAGCTGAGGACTTCTCCTGAGCTGGGCTTTGCCGTTAGGTGAAGCTGACTTTCCTACAGTAGCAAGGCTACATAAGGATCCCACAGAAATCATTCCTCTTCTTTACATGGTTTGATTAATTTGTGTTAACACCTGTTAGGAAATGATGTTTTCCCAAGAAAAAGTGACTCTCAGAGTTAGCTGTAACCAGGATATACACACAGCACAAGCCAATACATCCCTGTAGAGAAGGAAAGCTATGATAAAAATCCTCTATTCCTTTCAGATTCCAGAAACAAGTTTTAAAGCTTTCTAAGACCGCCTGACCCAACTTTCTGATCTCCATGTGGTGATTTTTCTTCCAGGTCTGCCAGTTAGATGAGTAAACATAACCCCTGCTCTGCTCACTCTGTCTTATTTACCCAGGAAAACCCACCTTTTCCTTCCCCATCCTTACAGAGAAGACGACATTATTCCAAAGCAAGGGATCACTCTGTGCATGGTGAAGTTGCCAAAGATACAGGCTCTCCTGGTGCCATACCTGGGTGTCATACCTGGGTGCCATGCATGGACACAAGCTGTTCCAGAGCCAGCTAACATTAGGAATGCCTCGCTGCCTCCCTGCCCTTTCCCTTCCTAATGGTTACTTGCTCAGTAGATGCTTGTAGGACACCTTCAACAAGGCTGAGACATGAGGATGGGGAGGCACTCTCTGGGTACCTCCTATAAAAGGACAAGCTGCTGCTCAAGAAGGAGCAAGAAGTTAAATCCCCCAAATAACACCCCTCCTGACAGTAAATCCACAGCGAAAGATTATTTTAGTCCCATGAAAACTCCCCAGGACCCCTCTCAGGAGCACCCATGCTGCTGTGGTGGGGCAGACATGCCTACTCTGCTAGGAGACATTACAGTTTACACTACTCGGAATTTTATAAGAAACCATATAGATTAATTCATCCACTGTTGGACCCATTGTGCTGCTTTTTCCTACTTTATGTTGGGTCTATCCATGCAGGAAGGGCTTTTGAAACATTGGCTTCTTAACGTCACTTCCTAATCCCAAATCAGTATCTTTACAGCCATATGCCTGCAAGCACTTTATCCCCCAACAAGGAAAGCGGCCCCCCCAGCCCTGTTGCAGAGGAATAACCACCTGCCCCTACCAATTAACAGTTCAGTTAACTTTCCCTGCACAGGGCCAGAGGCAAAACTGCCCATTGCTGTGTCCAGCTATTGTTGAACAACTGCATTGCTGCCACCGCTGCAAAGGGCACTAGGCTTTCCACTGAGTGTGAGGAAGCAAGGTCAAGGCTCTGCCCAGGCAGAATCTCATAAACCCATTTGGTTTGCACCAGAGCCCGGGAGGAGACCTGGTGATTTCTGCAACATGCAGTCGATTCAATCTTTTGTTCTTTTCCTTGGTGATTAAGTGCTAAGTGTCCTGCAAACTGTGAGGACACTGATGGTTTTATTCCAAGCACAGGAACTCCATTTTCCCCCCTCTTGCTTGTATTTCCCGAGATGCACAAGCCACTTCTCCTTGCTTTGTCACTCCTAAGGCCATTTCTGAGTGCTGCAATTCAATTTTCCTTGCCCAGTGACAGCCAAGAGAGCATGGTAACCAGGTCAGGCGATGAAACACAAACCAACAGGCCAACATTAATGCACAAGGGTCACCAGCACAGCGCCTTCAACCCGTCCCGTGCTCAGCACCGGGGACACAAACAATATTTGCATGTCTTGGCTAGATATAGATGACCTAAATATCTTCATTTCAGAGGCAGCAATGTACAGTGTGAACATGTCTCTCTCTTGACATGATTCCTTTGAATTTGTAAGGAAAAAAGCAAACCTGTCCTAGTTTCCATGGCAGGTCCCACACCACTGGGGTCCCATGCCACATTTTTTTTTTTTTTAATTCCTTTAGGGATTCTGTTTAGATGGAACATTGAAAATCTTAAAACCACAGAATCATGGAAAGGTTCGGGGTTGGAAGGCACATTTAAATATCATGTAGTCCACCACGTCTGCAGGGAGCAGGGACAGCTGCAACTGAGCAACTGGCCAGCCTCACCTACAATGGTGCCAGGGATGGGGCAGCGACCACCTCTCTGGGAAACCTGGGCCAGGCTCTCACCATCCTCACTGTAAAACATTTCTTCCTTCTCTCCAGTCGTAATCTCCATCTTTAGTTTAAACCCATCACCCCTTGTCCTGTCCCACCAGGCCCTGCTCAAAAGTCTGTCCCCATCTTTCTGACAGGCCCCTTGAAGTCCTGAAAGGCCACCAGGAGGTTTCCCCAGAGCCTTCGCTTCCCAGGCTGAACAATCTCAATAACCTTTGTTAATCGTCTTCTCCACTTTTACTGATTAATACAACTGCTGTCCTGTTCTCCTCCCAGATTACAGATCTGAGGCTTTTCCTCCTGTAACCTTAGTTTATGAAACATAAAGATAAGTCACAAATGAGTCAAAATAGCCCCATCATTCAAAGACAAAATCCATATAGTTGTTTGGCCAGTTAAAGCAGGACATGCTTACTGTGTGCAAATGGCAGCGAGCCCTGCAGCTCAGTCAATAAAGGCAGATGCCAAGGCAGGTGGAATACCTTGAAGAGTGTCTTGAGTGTTGAGTGGGCTGGGCAGAGGGTGTAATTTTACTGTGAGGACTCTAGCTGTGGGCTGCAGTTGGCAGCAATGGGACTGGTGAAACACTGCTTGAATTTCCCTGGAGGTTTGTACCTCTTCCATGGGAGCTGGGCAAGCAGGAAAGCAGTTTAGATCTGCCAACAGTACTGTAAGTAGGTGCTTGGGGCAACAGGAGAGGCTGGTGGATTCAGAAGCACTGGGCTTTCTGTGCAAAGTCTGGGCTTTATGGGTGTATGGTCCTAGAAATCATAGATGCAGAAAGTTCTCTTTATTTTATTTATGTCTTTCTGATCCAAACATAGAATACTACTTGCTTTCCTTGACTCCTGCTGTGCTGCTCTTTGGGGCAGGGAATTGGAGAGAAAATAGATTCCTTATAAAAGACGACCTGCTCTTAGGGAGCTTTGCACACAACAGCCCTTTTTTAGCTGTTTTAGCTGTTTTTTACCTGCTGCAGGAGACAGGAGCTCAGTTTTTTAAACCAAAGAGCACCGTAAACCACAAAAAACTTTACGAGTGTAGAGCAGCTCTTCAGTTTTCAGAGGGCAGGGGGTGGTTCATCCAGCCTTGTTTCACCAGCTTTTGACTCAGTCTAGTTTGAAAGAATTCACAGTAAACCTTTTGTTTGTGACCTTCTTGCAGTGTGATAAGCTGACCCTATGACAACACTGGTCCCAACACCATCGCAATAACTGAGCAGAGCCCCTGCTCCAGATGAGGCTGACTTCACCTGAACTGCCCCTTCATCAGCCTGAAGTGTGGTGTGACTTAAGAGAAGTGCAAAAAGCCCCTGTGAGATCCTTCAGCTGTTGTCACAGGGTGCTGGGCGTGGGAGGAGAAGCTGTTCTCCCTGCACACCCAGCTTTGTGAGAGGTTTTTTGGGCACCCAAGATGCAATGGGGCTCCTGCCAGCAGTCAGAGCTTTACAAGTCTTTTCACACATCTGTACCCCAAACCTTCAGTGGCTTAGCACAGTTGGGAAGTGCCCGGACTCCAGTAAAGCATCTTGGTAGAAAATGGAGATGGAGGAGCAGCACCCAGCTCACTCTCTCAGCTGCCTCCTCTTTGTGTTTTCTAAAGGAGAAGCAATAAAAGCCGATTTACGTCATTAAAGCCAGCAGATGTGACAGATGCAGGCAGACAGCAAATCAGCTGACTGGAGAGATGCTGCTTTTACTGCTGGGGTTTTGGACAAGAACCATTGGCGGGGAGGAGACCGAATGCTTGGGGGTTCAGCTGGGAGACGATGGAGCCCGTGGGTGCCACGTTCTTCACCTGCTGCTAGTGTTTGGGGGGTGTGACAGGGCAGACAGGACCCAACACTGTCATGTTTTCCTATTTGCACTGGCCCCCTTCAGGGCTGTTTATTTGGGTTAGGCGGGGGCGTCCGGCGAGTGCGGCGACACCGAAGCCTCTCCCCATTTACGCCAAATGTGTAAATGAACAGCAGCTGCCTCTGCCCTCCTGTTGCTCTGCATCCCCAGAAACGCTTTGTGAGAAGGGATAGAAATAGCAAGCAAATGTCAGCGCTGCGCCGGAGAAGCACCAGCCTGTGTTCCTGGTGGAAAAAGGCAAGTTGGAGCTCCACAAATCCCAGTTTCTGCAGCAGGGCGCTGCAGTGGGGGAGACTGAGCTGGCATCCTGCTTGTCACTGGGGTGGCAGACAGTCACTGGCAGAGCTCAGCAGCCCCAGGTGAGATGCTGTAACCTCCATCTCAGCGGAGCCGAGTTAAGGTTGACATTTAAAAAAAATTGCATTGGCATTCAAGCCATTGCATGCCGTGCTCCGTGCCTTTGGATCCCAGGGTCTGGCTTGTGTAGACTGGCACCCAAAGGTGACCTGTATTAAAGGTCAAATTCGGGTGTCATGGCCCAAGTCATACCTACAGAGCCCCTTGCTCTCTGCTCAGATCACAGCTTTGCTCCCTGCTTCCTGGCTCTGCCCTCTCTTTGTGCAGTCTGTGTCATCTGGACGTGTTTCCCCTGCCTAGCTGCAGAGCTCTGTGGCATTGAGCTGACGGCTGGAGTTTTCAAATCATGTCAGGAGATTTTGGTTCCTTCTCAGTAAATCCCACAGGACTGAGCATCCTTGAGCATATCAGGGCCAGGGTCAGAGTGAGGTGACAACTGAGGATTATACATAAGTGGACATGAGAGGGTGTAGGGCATCTCAGTCAGTCTAGACAGACTGGCATTAATACGACCCAAACAACCAAATGACTTCATCAAACAGTTTGCTAGAGTCATAAACCTGGCTCAGAGGCTAGAAACCACAGCCCACCTTTTTGGGTAGAGACAACTGATACCTAACAGCATTCTTTCCCTTTATTCCTTCCTCATCAACAGCTTTCTGCAAATCTGACATCTTTACCAGCAAGAAAATAAAGAGCCCTCCAGGCTGCCATGACATGGGCAGGGAGGAAATCATCACCAAGTCCCGTTCCTTTTCGTTAGAGAAATGCAACTGGGTGCCCACTGCAATCATTGCTAGCCCCAAAGGCATGACCCTCATTCCACTGTGACTGGCCAGAATACAGTCACAAGTCTTGCATCCTTTCTGTGCATTTAATTCACTTGTACTAATTGCACTCTAATACCAGGGAGCACACAGGTCCTTGCTAGCTTTATTTCCAGATGGTATTTGGAGCCTCATGTCACAGTGGGAAGTCATAAAAGCTCTCCTAGAGCAAATTGCCACAGGAATCAAACAGCTCCAATCACACAGAGGAAAATGGATTTCTGCAGCCTGATGAAATGGGTTATACTCCCATCCTGAGCCTGCCTCAGGCACGCATGGCCATCCTGCACCATGGCATAACTGCTTCCTTAATGTTTGTTATAAAAGCCCACCTAGCTGTGCTCCTCTCTCTGGATACATGGCCCCAGTAACACGTTTTGAAAACACATACGTCAGCTGGGAAGGAGAAATAAACCACTGCGACTTGACTGGTGCAAGGAAACATTACCTGGGCATGGAGACTTGATTTCGAAGAGTGTGGAGAAGGACAAATCTCCCCAGGATTTCAGTGTCAGGGGAGAGAGACTGACAAAAGCACATTACTGCAGCACCCCAGCGAGCATTCGGCGATCTCTCAGCAGTTGCTGGCGACGCGGCATCCCGTAAAGAAGCACTGGGGCCTCCAGGACCCAGTTAGACTCACCGTGGTTTCGTCTTCATGGAGCACCTGGTCGTAGCCACTCAACGCGACACAGAAAATGATTGCTGTGACATCCTCAAAGCAGTGGATCCACTTCTTGCGCTCTGACCGCTGGCCCCCAACATCAAAGAGCCTACAGCAGAGCAGAGGACCATCAGCAACAGCAGAGCAGAGGACCATCAGCACCTGCTCTTTCTTAATAAAGAGAATACTTTAGCAGTCTTGGCATTTTCTGACCATATGATCCCTGGAAGGCTCCAAACACAAAGCAACAGGTTTTTAACCACTGGCTTGTCTTCTCCTCCAGGGCCTGGAGCCAAGGAGGACCAGAAGGAGCAGTAATAGCTAGAGATGTGAGAATCTGTGGGAGAGCTTCAGAAGTATGCTGGGTCCCAAAGGGTCAAGACGAGGTGGACCATTTAAGTTTTACAGGCTTTAAATACTGTGTGGGGGGCCTTCTGTCTTCATGCCCTCTCCACAGGCTGGCATCATGAGTGTCAAGATACAGTGTTAATCACATGTGATTGATCCACTTTAGAGAAAAGATTTGGCCAAATATTTTTATGTTTATGAGCCTGATCAGACCTGGGGCTGATCTCACATTATACCTACCAACAAAGTGGTGGTGTTCGGATTAGAAGAAGGTCCCATGCTCTCCTGTCTTAAAGGCAGTGACTTTCAAGACAGGACTATGAAACACTGCTTATTGTTGATCCCCTAGAATGCCAAGTCCTCTGCAGTGGGAACCATCTGTGTGGTAGGTAACCACCAATATGACAATTTCTCCTTTGGGAGCTATAGGGAAACCCCATGACAAATATTTACCCCTGAAAATTTACAAGTATATAAAATTTTAGACTAACCTGAAGTGGAGGTTTTTGAATGTGAAGTGGGTTTCTACGATGCCAGTTGTTTTGACCCTGGTCCGGAGGATATCCTGCTCCGTGGGCTGGTAGTCTGCAGCTCCGATCCGATCTAAGCTGTCTAGGTAGCTAAAAGAAGGGAAAAGAAAGCAGGTAAGAATATGACACACATTAATCTTTGTCAATCTCAGATGAATCCTTCAACTTCCTATTAATCTTCTTCTGCCTCATTTTTCATGGCTGAATGTATTGTAGTTTAAAAAAAATTATTTCCCAGGGAAAAAGAAACGTTACAAACCTCACTAAGCTAAGCACAAAATCTGATAGTGAACTGAAAGCAGGAAATTAAGTGTGTGTGTGTGTTGTGGGCACTGATTGCAATCTGTGAAAATACACTTTTAATATTACTCACCATTTTTATTCCCTGAGGGACATAGGTCCTGAACAGTGTGTCATGCTGGGTTCTATACACACACGCGCACACACGCGCACACACACGCGCGCACACACACACACATACACATACACATACACACACACTTTTTCTGTGCTTGGAGCCAGCCCTCCAGAGCAGGACACCTACAGTTCTGCCACCTGAGACAACTCACTGCCACCAGCTTCCACACCTGGAAAAGCTGACAACCAAACTCTATGCTAAGTTGAAGAACAAACCTCAACCCACTCACACCATGTATTTTTAATACCCATCACACTTATAATTAGTTTTTACTACAGAAGAGCAAGAATCACATCACCCGTATCTAAGCAAAGCAGGCTTATTTTTGTTGTGCCCTTTTTCAAGCATTTAAAGCCATTGTGGTTTTGTGACTGATGCTCCCTTAATAGCCTTATGATGGGACCTGGATGGATGAATGCAACCTCACTTGAAATCAGATCCTTGGCTATGATGGCCAAAGCCACAATCACTCATCTGTTCACAACTGGTGTCACCTCCTGGTATTTAAGAGGCAGCTGCATTTCTTCACGTCACCACAGACAAAGGTGGCTCAGCAGTGCTGTTCTTCAGAGATCCACGCTCTCCTTCTTTCTCAACAACAAAATACTTGAAGGTGATGGTGAAAAGTGGAGGTGTAAGAGGGAAGGCTTTTCTTTGCAGCTCTTGGCAGTGTCCTGAAGGTCATTATCACTTTATCCATCTTAATTTTCTCTATTTCCCTATGATAGGAGCCTCAGCTTGGGGTCTATAGCATCTGTCTGGGTGAGGGCACTGATTTCCAGTGTTTAATTGGTGCTGTGACAGAGGAATACTCAGTATCCCCAATATTCAGTCTGTCCTGGTTTCAGGTTAGTTGAGCTCTGTGAATCCAGTCTTGGGGGCACTCCCACACTGAGGCATCCAGCAGAGTTGTGGGGTTCCCCAACTCCAACACCTTCTTTCCTAACACACACTTGGCCTTTCTTATTAACTCTCCTCTTCACCTCTTTTCTTATCTCTTTTCCATCATTCTCCATGTGTTTCTCAATGACTTAAATTCTTTCAGTTGCCCATGTCTGCCTGACATGGGTCTCTGAGGCTTCACTGCAGCACTGGTGCTCCCTGTCCATGCTTGCTGGTCTGCTGGGTGTGAGACTGAACTGGTGGAGGATGGGATGTGCTGTGGGTGTCAGCTCTTTGGGAACAGGGAACCCCAAGTGGGGACAAATTGCTACACATGGCGCTGGATGACAGCACTCCTGGTATGCCCTTTGAACCGCAAATCTCCCAGCCAAACTGTTGCTGGAGATAATTAGTTGTCACAGCCAACAGGCTTGATGACACATAATCCCCTCAGAAGCTGGCATCTGTTTAACCAGCAGAAGTAAGAGCACTTTGGAGGCTGCAGAGCAAGAGCTCCACTCTCCCCCTTTCGCCTCATCTTCGTTGCACAGCCCTGGCATCAGAGCTCCTTCCAATTCCCAGCTCCAGGGTTTGCATTCTGGACTGGAAGTGTATCTGAAATGACACTTCATCTCTTACTTGCAGCCTGCCTTGCCCAGGGCTTGCAGGGGTTAAAAAGAGCTGAAGAAAGGTCAGAAGGTTTTTTGAATATAAGTAACCCTCAAGCGTTTATATTCCTGAGCTGAGCAGCTCCATTACCACTTACATCTTTTCTCTTAAATGCTTTGTTTTGAAGCAGATTGCAGGTTTCCGAGTCACTCAGTTTATCAGGCTCAGGAAGGTGAAGCCCAAACTGCATTACGCTGCTAAAAGCATAAGAAATGGCATTTCCCAAATACAAGGAGAGGGGTTCCTTGAGCCGCAGATGTTCTGTAAGGACAAACTGATATTGAATATCCCCACACAGTAATATTGAAAATAGGAAATGAATATAGTTTCTTACACCTTCTTTTTCAGTTTCCAGCAGCATGTGGTAGCAGCACTGTTGATGCCAGAGCCACCACATGGGGAAAGGACTGTTGTCTGAGTTATCCCATTGGAAGAGACTGGTGGTGGCAGCCTACGTGCAGTGCGTGGATGGGACCCCTCCCTGGGCGCTCCGCCACCATGGGAACCTTCTCCCAGGATTGTACCACCTATGCCAAAGGCTCGGCTGGCTACTTGCCTGGCTGAAGAAGCATAGCTGAGGTTGCAGGCTGTGGCCAGAGCTGGATACCTGTGGCTAAGCTGACACAGCTGTACATTCACCTCTCTTGAGGTTAACGGCAATAAAATGGTTAAAGGTCTGTTGGGTTTTTCTCCCTTCAAAGGTGTGGCAGCTGACACTGCACACACTGAGCTGCTCACAACCTGTTGATGCCCAGCTCGTGTCCTCAGTGCTCAACAAGCTGCGGTGAGCCTTGCTCTGAGGCAGGTCTGCAGGCAGGGGAGTGGAAACTTCAGGAGAAGCGTGGAGACAGCAGTATCTCCCTGGCTGCTCCCCTGTCCTGCCAGTCCTGGCCTCTGTCCACATCTCCTCCATGAAGGAAAGGCCGTGTGTGGGATACCCAGCCTTGTTTTGTTGGCTTGTGTTGTATTTGATTGAAAAAGCAGATCCTCGTTTGTCAACAGATGCAGCTGAGTCACCACTGGGTTATTTTCTACTCCATGCACTGAGGCGCTCGAGGGTCAGCTCCAAAATCGTGTCCTGGCAACCACTGAGTTTTTAATCACAAGCAGGATCCATCTCATCTAACTCTAGATGCTTATGTGAAGATGTCTCCACCTGAACACTCCTTTCTAGTTCATGGATGGAAGATTATCTGCATCTGACTTAGCTTCTCTCGTTTCACCAATGAACATGCAGCTCGATGTATTTTTGGCATGAAAACCATTTAATATTTAGTGACTGTAGGCTAAGGGTTCAGAGGATAAGCGCAGCTGTGATGCAACACGTGTCCTAACTAACTGTCAGTTATGAAAGGCTTGAAATGTAGCCAAGCAGTGGCATTGAGTCCCATCAGAAATCAGCCCACCTAAGGGTGGGGACCACAGCACACACAGGTGTGTGCAGAGCCCTCCTGTCCTCCTAAGAAAAGCTGGAAGGGTGTTTCACGCTGCTCCTCAGGAGCCTCCAGATGGGTCGTGGCAGGCAGAAGGAAAAGACCTTAGGGGATAAGTCATTCAGCTAAGAGGGCAAGAGCATCGTCTGGTGTTTCCAGAGGTTACTGGGGTTATGTTCCTTAATGAACTGTGATGGATGCCCTGGGTTTTCATCACTCTCCCCTGGGAAATGGGGAGGATGGTCTCTGCTATTAAAGGACAGTGACAGATCTCAACAGAAGGGATGCTAAATTGCGATGCACTGGGATTCGTTTTGCCCTGCACTGAACCAGGGCTGCACAGGGCTTGTACGTCAAGATCGACTTAACAAGTTGATATTAATACTAATGATAGACAGGAGGAACGAACAAAAGCAGGTTGGAGTTTATCTGCCCTAGTTAGACTTGCACTTTTCTGAGGCGTGACTGGATTCAGAACAAATTTTAGCATCACATGTGGATGAGAGGAGTCACTAGACTAACACTGGTACTGCAGGACATGGTCTCCAGGCAGAGACTGTTGGCTGGCTCTGCTCACAGGTGGTGGCTTGCTCAGCCATACAGCACAGGACCATAGAACTGAGTTGGAAAACACCTTTATATCGCAGTCTTGATGTTGCTGGAATAAAATAACACTACAGTACAGTCTGCATTTGTGACCAGAGAGCTCTGGCTGGAGGAGAGGTAGCCTTTGGATGAAAAGCCAACGCTGACAACCTCCCAGAAATGGTTTTGGAGCAACCCTGGGACAGCAGATGTGGGCTCATCTTTCAGCAATGAAATCTGAAAACTGGACAGTCTGTAAGAGGGGATGCTAAAGTTTTTTTTTTACATATTGGAGGCCTTACAAAAGAGAAAAATGATGTATCTGGATTAGATCAATGACCCATCTGGCCTGACTAGTATCCAAGAGCAGATGTTGAGAGAAGAGTGTGAGTACAGGGTAAATATGCAGCACTCTGAGTCTTCCCAGCCTCCAGCACTTCATAAGGATAACAGTTTCAAAGAGGAGGATGACATCTTTGTATTTATTACCTCTCAATGATTTTTTCTTCCAGAAATTTGTTTCAGTGCTTTCTGAAGCAATGTAAACTTCTAACAGCCACATCTGCAGCAAGGAATTTCCCAGATCAGCTCCCATGGCTGTGAAAAACTGCTTCTTTCTGGTTTTTAAATTGCCATGTCAGAGTTTAATGTTGTTAATTATTGTATGGGAATGGATGCCCTCTCTCTCCTCCCTATTCATTGCTTGTTTCTCTGTAGACATCTCCACAGACCTGCACATATCCCCTGTGGAGCATCTCTGCTCTGCTCCCAAAAGATTCCTGCTTTGGAGTCCTTTATCATGCTGGGAAGGGGTTTTTATCATCTCCTGGGTCCCATCTGAGAAGGGGAAAGGAAGAAGCCACAACTGTCTTGTACTATATGTAGCCATCCGCTTCATGGTCACCTAATATGCTGTTACCTGGAGAGCCAAGGCATGTAACACCAGGCCCCTCAGAGCTGCTGCACGGGCGGATCTGGTGCATGTGGTTTGCTAGCAGTGGTGTGACCCTTTTCAGAAGCAGCCTCATCTGGGCAGTGCCACTGTTTAAATAGAGCCTCTATGATTTAACCACTGTTTGGCACAGAGCTGCTGACTGAAGGGCACTTGCACCTTTGCTTTATAAGCAGAAGTTTTTTTACAGGGCCCATCTGGAGCATCCGAGTGGTGCTACGTAAACCCGAGCCCACTGGGATGATGCAGGGCTCACTGTACAAGGTCTTCTCTCCCAGTGGCCCTGCATGCAAATGTCCTCCACATGCCAGGGCAGATCAGGTGCTCATCCACCCATCAGCTGGAGCAGGGTAAGGCTGAACAGCTCCAGCCTGGATCTTACTTTATGTAAAGCTCTTGCTTTTGATTCAGCATGTGCTCATGTGGCCAAGAAGGGCACCGGCATCCTGGCTTGTGTCAGCACCGGTGTGGCCAGCTGGACCAGGGCGGGGATATTCTCCCTGGACTGGGCACTGGGGAGGCTGCTCCTTGAATTCTGGGTTCAGTTTTGGGCCCCTCAGCCCAAGAAGTACCTTCAGGGGCTGAAGTGTGGCCAGGGAAGGTCAATGAAGTTGGGGAAGGGTCTAGAGCACAAGTCTGGTGAAGAACACCTGAAGGACGTGGGGTTGTTGAGCCTGGATAGAGAAGACTCAGGAGAGATTTGATGATATGAACAGTTTTTTCCAACCCAAACAATGATGTGATTCCCTGACTCTGTAAGCTTCTGCTTCCTCCTGATGACCATCTCTGAAGGACAGCAGTTGAGCTGGTGTAGGAATGTATGTCGGGACTCAGCACCCTGGAAGCAAGCAGAATCTACGCCTAAACCTTTATGCAACAGAGTAAGTGGGTTTGATGCTGCTTTTTTTTTTTTTTTTCTAGGACTGCTGATATAAACCTGCTGACAGTAGAGATGATGGCTTTCTGTACTACAAAAAAAAAAAAAAAAAGAAAAAAAGAAAGAAACAGAGAGGCTAAAAATAAGCTGCAGGGAGTCTGGCATATTGGAAGGGCTTGTTCTGGGAAGGAGCCCTGATCAGAGGATGCAGTTCCTGTGGTTCTTTGGTGTGGTGCTCAGCCCAAACTGTGGAGACTTCCACAAACCCATCCTGCCATGGCCACCCCCCC
>VYZU01066544.1:0-10136 GCA_013401355.1 Ceyx cyanopectus
CCCTGCAGATTTCTTCAGAAAATCAGGATTGCAACAGTTAACTGACCAAGGCAGTTTCATTTTCCATGGGATGTCTAATAACACCTATGGTGCAACTTTCATAAGATCATGAGTGAATGTGAAGCTTGAGGATCCACAGCTAAAAAACAGCCTTAAAGCACTTGATATTTCCCAAGATTATTTCAGAGGCTTCTCTGGGCCTTCCAGTCACCCGGATGAAGAGATGGAACTCTAAGAAGAATCCATCATCTGGAAGAGGAGTTGGGCCATCAGACAAAAGCTTTCCTCCCTTTCACTTCAACCTAAAAACATAGGATGAAAGTCCTCTCTTGGTCCATTAGGAGTTGGTCTTCATAAATGAAATTTTGAGGGAGTGGTCCTCAGTTTCTAACACAACAATTTTATTCACATGATAATCCCAGTGCACATGTTGTCAGGTTCTTTTTGTTTTGTTTCATCTAAAGATGAAACACAAGGAAAAACATTTTCACAGTGAGGGTGACAGAGCTCTCAATGGGCTGCCCAGGGAGGTTGTGGACTCTCCTTCTCTGGAGACATTCAAAACCTGCCTGGCTGTGTTCACAGAATCACAGAGTATTAGAGGTTGGAAGGGACCTAGAAGATCATCTAGTCCAACCCCCCTGCCAGAGCAGGATCACCTAGACTGAGTTACAAAGAAACTTCCCTTAGCAGGAATTGAACGCGGGCTGCAGTGGTGAGAGTGTTGAATCCTAACCACTAGACAGAACCACCATGTTCCTGGGTGACTTGGTCTAAGTGATCCTACTCTGACAAGTGGGTTGGACTAGATGATCTTTCTAAGTCCCTTTCAACCCCTAACATTCTATGATTCTATGAAGAACACCTACTTCTACCAAGGTTTTATCATGTTGATGCTCTGGCACTATAATATAGGTGCTGCAGGATCCCAGCCAAATTTACTATGTTGTTTTTATACATTTTGAAATGTGCAATAAGAAGTATGTAAGAGAAATAAACAGAAAGGATGCTGCTGTGGTTAACACAATTAATTCATAGCCACAAAGAACATTTCAATCACAGTCATGGGCTGTCAAAATGTTTAGAAGTGGTCACAAATAGAGCAACTTCTCACTGCCTAACATTCAAGAATTTCTTACATAGGAAAGCATTCTAATCATCTGCATACATATCACATGTAGCCTCGTGTAAAAGAGAAAATGTAACTCATATTAAAAGGAAACCAAACACTGATTTATTGGAATTTCAACTTAGTTTATATCTATAGTTCAAAACACACTGCTTTCACAGTCCCTAGTACTATCACATTTGCGGAAGAAGAAAGATCCATGCTCCAGAAGAGGAAGGAGATTGCTGTGCTTTATAACCTATCTTTCTTCAAAACTTAAGTGAAANTTTAGACCAAATCCTTTAGGGTTTAGTTTTATAAATTTGTAAAAGAGGAGAAAAACCATTAGAGAAGTCAATGATTTAAATAAGACAAACATTACTCCCTAATAAATATATAAAATTAAAGGATAATAGTAACCTCGTGCTGTTTTATGAGGCAATAATCCAGTTACCAATTCAACCTTGTAGTTTATCCCATCAAGAGAACCAGATTAAAAACAGAGGGTGGGAAGGCACTCTTATCCCTATTATATTGCAAGTGTTTCTAACCGGGTTTAACTATTCTTAAAACTGTTGTTAAAAATCTTAAACTCACAGACAAGCCAGAATGAAGAAAAATGCCTGTTTCTGCTCTTCATCCATCCCTTGCAGATGTGGCTTTAAAACTGATGAAGTGTTTTATGCTCCCAGATAAAAATTTTACCTTTCTAAGAAAAGTCTTAATTAGAAGGATTCCTGACTTTCCTCATCAACAAATGCATTTAAATCTAATGTTTTATTTATTTATTTTTATCTGGGGGAATAAAACACTTCATCAAATTTAAACTGCAACTTCCAGAACTTGACCATGAGGAGAAACATGTGTTTCCTCCCAGAGATACACCCATAAGTTAAAAAATAACAAAACAAAACAAAACACAAACCCAAAACAAAAAAACCACAACAAAACACAACAAACCAACAAACTACTTGAGGATCTGCTGCATACTGCTTTGTAAATTACTGAAAATGTAAAGCAGCAAGAATGTGATCTCTCCCCCTGCAGATTTCTTCAGAAAATCAGGATTGCAACAGTTAACTGACCAAGGCAGTTTCATTTTCCATGGGATGTCTAATAACACCTATGGTGCAACTTTCATAAGATCATGAGTGAATGTGAAGCTTGAGGATCCACAGCTAAAAAACAGCCTTAAAGCACTTGATATTTCCCAAGATTATTTCAGAGGCTTCTCTGGGCCTTCCAGTCACCCGGATGAAGAGATGGAACTCTAAGAAGAATCCATCATCTGGAAGAGGAGTTGGGCCATCAGACAAAAGCTTTCCTCCCTTTCACTTCAACCTAAAAACATAGGATGAAAGTCCTCTCTTGGTCCATTAGGAGTTGGTCTTCATAAATGAAATTTTGAGGGAGTGGTCCTCAGTTTCTAACACAACAATTTTATTCACATGATAATCCCAGTGCACATGTTGTCAGGTTCTTTTTGTTTTGTTTCATCTAAAGATGAAACACAAGGAAAAACATTTTCACAGTGAGGGTGACAGAGCTCTCAATGGGCTGCCCAGGGAGGTTGTGGACTCTCCTTCTCTGGAGACATTCAAAACCTGCCTGGCTGTGTTCACAGAATCACAGAGTATTAGAGGTTGGAAGGGACCTAGAAGATCATCTAGTCCAACCCCCCTGCCAGAGCAGGATCACCTAGACTGAGTTACAAAGAAACTTCCCTTAGCAGGAATTGAACGCGGGCTGCAGTGGTGAGAGTGTTGAATCCTAACCACTAGACAGAACCACCATGTTCCTGGGTGACTTGGTCTAAGTGATCCTACTCTGACAAGTGGGTTGGACTAGATGATCTTTCTAAGTCCCTTTCAACCCCTAACATTCTATGATTCTATGAAGAACACCTACTTCTACCAAGGTTTTATCATGTTGATGCTCTGGCACTATAATATAGGTGCTGCAGGATCCCAGCCAAATTTACTATGTTGTTTTTATACATTTTGAAATGTGCAATAAGAAGTATGTAAGAGAAATAAACAGAAAGGATGCTGCTGTGGTTAACACAATTAATTCATAGCCACAAAGAACATTTCAATCACAGTCATGGGCTGTCAAAATGTTTAGAAGTGGTCACAAATAGAGCAACTTCTCACTGCCTAACATTCAAGAATTTCTTACATAGGAAAGCATTCTAATCATCTNAACCACATTCATACCATAACAGACATACCTATATTTATGTTTCTGTATTGATCCCAATCTTAACCAAAGCACACTGAAATGAACAGATGGGTGCCACATTTTCCTTAAAAAATAAAGTGTATAGATATTTTAAATATGTCCTGATTATATAAGTCCAACAGGAGTTTCACTATTAAGAACTGCCTATGACTCACCCTCAATATATGTGCTGTGTGCTAAAAATCTAGTGGATATAGCCAGTGGAACACATCATTACATATGTCACTTGTATTAGTCATCCTCTAAAAAGACCGACCTTGATGAATTTTTAAACTTACTTTATTGAATCTCATGGCAAAAATAAGATTACAATTTGTTAACTATATCCTTTGCATGAACAAGCTAAATTATAAGTTTCTACGTCTCAGTTGTTCATCTTCACACTGTTTGAAAATTCAAATAGTCTTACTGAAAATAAAGCTTTTTAAAATACAAGTCAGAAGTACTATTTTTATCAATATTATACATATCAACAGCTAAATCCTGCTATATTTTGAGCCCAGACCACGAGGCTGATTATAACCAACTGCTAACACAATGATTTTTATAATGGCAGTTATGCCAATTGCATTTAGACCAAATCCTTTAGGGTTTAGTTTTATAAATTTGTAAAAGAGGAGAAAAACCATTAGAGAAGTCAATGATTTAAATAAGACAAACATTACTCCCTAATAAATATATAAAATTAAAGGATAATAGTAACCTCGTGCTGTTTTATGAGGCAATAATCCAGTTACCAATTCAACCTTGTAGTTTATCCCATCAAGAGAACCAGATTAAAAACAGAGGGTGGGAAGGCACTCTTATCCCTATTATATTGCAAGTGTTTCTAACCGGGTTTAACTATTCTTAAAACTGTTGTTAAAAATCTTAAACTCACAGACAAGCCAGAATGAAGAAAAATGCCTGTTTCTGCTCTTCATCCATCCCTTGCAGATGTGGCTTTAAAACTGATGAAGTGTTTTATGCTCCCAGATAAAAATTTTACCTTTCTAAGAAAAGTCTTAATTAGAAGGATTCCTGACTTTCCTCATCAACAAATGCATTTAAATCTAATGTTTTATTTATTTATTTTTATCTGGGGGAATAAAACACTTCATCAAATTTAAACTGCAACTTCCAGAACTTGACCATGAGGAGAAACATGTGTTTCCTCCCAGAGATACACCCATAAGTTAAAAAATAACAAAACAAAACAAAACACAAACCCAAAACAAAAAAACCACAACAAAACACAACAAACCAACAAACTACTTGAGGATCTGCTGCATACTGCTTTGTAAATTACTGAAAATGTAAAGCAGCAAGAATGTGATCTCTCCCCCTGCAGATTTCTTCAGAAAATCAGGATTGCAACAGTTAACTGACCAAGGCAGTTTCATTTTCCATGGGATGTCTAATAACACCTATGGTGCAACTTTCATAAGATCATGAGTGAATGTGAAGCTTGAGGATCCACAGCTAAAAAACAGCCTTAAAGCACTTGATATTTCCCAAGATTATTTCAGAGGCTTCTCTGGGCCTTCCAGTCACCCGGATGAAGAGATGGAACTCTAAGAAGAATCCATCATCTGGAAGAGGAGTTGGGCCATCAGACAAAAGCTTTCCTCCCTTTCACTTCAACCTAAAAACATAGGATGAAAGTCCTCTCTTGGTCCATTAGGAGTTGGTCTTCATAAATGAAATTTTGAGGGAGTGGTCCTCAGTTTCTAACACAACAATTTTATTCACATGATAATCCCAGTGCACATGTTGTCAGGTTCTTTTTGTTTTGTTTCATCTAAAGATGAAACACAAGGAAAAACATTTTCACAGTGAGGGTGACAGAGCTCTCAATGGGCTGCCCAGGGAGGTTGTGGACTCTCCTTCTCTGGAGACATTCAAAACCTGCCTGGCTGTGTTCACAGAATCACAGAGTATTAGAGGTTGGAAGGGACCTAGAAGATCATCTAGTCCAACCCCCCTGCCAGAGCAGGATCACCTAGACTGAGTTACAAAGAAACTTCCCTTAGCAGGAATTGAACGCGGGCTGCAGTGGTGAGAGTGTTGAATCCTAACCACTAGACAGAACCACCATGTTCCTGGGTGACTTGGTCTAAGTGATCCTACTCTGACAAGTGGGTTGGACTAGATGATCTTTCTAAGTCCCTTTCAACCCCTAACATTCTATGATTCTATGAAGAACACCTACTTCTACCAAGGTTTTATCATGTTGATGCTCTGGCACTATAATATAGGTGCTGCAGGATCCCAGCCAAATTTACTATGTTGTTTTTATACATTTTGAAATGTGCAATAAGAAGTATGTAAGAGAAATAAACAGAAAGGATGCTGCTGTGGTTAACACAATTAATTCATAGCCACAAAGAACATTTCAATCACAGTCATGGGCTGTCAAAATGTTTAGAAGTGGTCACAAATAGAGCAACTTCTCACTGCCTAACATTCAAGAATTTCTTACATAGGAAAGCATTCTAATCATCTGCATACATATCACATGTAGCCTCGTGTAAAAGAGAAAATGTAACTCATATTAAAAGGAAACCAAACACTGATTTATTGGAATTTCAACTTAGTTTATATCTATAGTTCAAAACACACTGCTTTCACAGTCCCTAGTACTATCACATTTGCGGAAGAAGAAAGATCCATGCTCCAGAAGAGGAAGGAGATTGCTGTGCTTTATAACCTATCTTTCTTCAAAACTTAAGTGAAAATGTTAGCAGGCAAGTCAAGAAGAAAAATATACTAAGTTAACACTCCTAAAATAAACAAAATTCTAATCACAGGGCTTTCTAGAAAATGGAGATCATTATGTGCTTTGGTAAAAAAGAAAATGACAATTTTCTTATGTTGAATGGCAAAATGAAAACAGCTCAACATAATCTCAGAAATATATCAAGCAATAGCTTTTTGAACTAATTTTAGAACTAATTTACATTAACTATTTTTTACTTTTATTGGCTTTTGTATTTTCTCTTATGCAAGTGCTGTTTTTTTTAAAGTATCAACCCTATTAAAAACAATTCTTCAGTGAAAAAAAAACCTCAAAACAGTATGAAACATTATTATCTATATCTAACTTCAAGAGAGAGCAAATGACAAATTTTAAATACCATGAACATAATAAAGTGTTTAAAAGGCAAGCAAATCCATCCTGACAGTATGATCTAATCAAGGACATACACTGGTTTCCAGAGGAAAACTGGCAGGTGGAGAGAAAGTATACAGTATTTTAGAATTTTAGGGGGGCTCTCAATTTTTTGCTTTTCGTATTCCTTTTAATCAAAAGGCTTGTTGCAGGAAGTAGAAATGGCTTGTGAATCTCGCATGTATATTTAAGCTTAGCTGAGGCAACTTGTCTCCAACTCCTGAAACCAAGGTGAGTGAAATGCACCTCCTGAAAAACACCTATTTCGTTGTAGAAATAAATCTTGCTTCACAGGCTAGAGAATTAAGGGAAATATTAAATGCCTGCCTTTCCCTTCTAATACTTTTCTTTTTCCCTCAGGCCCTCATCTATAGAGGGTTAGACACTACTCTCTTCAGATCAGCCTGGTTTCAGTCCACTTTTAGTTTGTTGAGGATAAGAATTTTATCCTTAAGAAGCTTTAGAGCTTTCTCGAACCCTTTGAGGAACATCCTGGACACACTTCGCCATCTATCTCTTAAGTCACCTCCATAAGGCTGAGCTCCTTCTTCCCCCGGAGCCCTTGGTCTGCAGCCCAGAGACCGGCGAGACCGGCCACCCTCAAGCGTACGGCCGAGCCCAGCTCGGAGCGTGTCCAGCGGCCCCTGGTGGAGGGAAAACACCTTCGCTGAGTTCCGTGTTCTGCTGAGCATCTGCCTACATCAACTGGCTTTTGAAGGTGGATTGCTTCATAGAGAAGATACATTAATCCTTAGTCTGACTGCTCGGAATTACTCTCGGAATTACAACTCATACAATTTCCGTAGGCTTCTGACCTGTACATTTTAATTCCCTGCCTACTGCTACCACATACAGTGACCTGCTCTTCATTTACAGGGAAGAAATATAGGAAATTCCAGGTTATGCTGAAAAGCAAATGCACCCACTTGCTGCCTCTATAAACAAGATCCCTTCCTCTCACAGAAAATACATGGTTGACAGTTTATCAGAGAGATGGAGGGAGTTGTGCAGGGCACCCTGCTGCACCTGCTCAGCAGTCTCATCCTAGCACAGTACCCAGCATGGATGTGCATAAGAACATATAAATATCTAAAGCAGTCACATAGTATATATTCTCATGTATACAGAAATTGTGCTTCCGAAAGGTGCAATACTTTTTTAGAAGGTACAATATCAGACAATATTAGTACATAAACAAACATATACAAAAAAAAAAAAAAAAAAAAAAAAAAAAAAAAAAAAAGATTAAAAAGAAAATAATTATATTCCCTCATCAGGACACTGATAACCTCAAGGCTCATATTCACAGAAGACTTAGGGTCTTACTATGATCCCAGCTGAAGATGAAACAATGTTCATTTCTGGTAACACAGCTCAGCGATTTCCATATCTTGGGACAACAATTATCAATACTGTGTTACAAGATACACTAAGGACAGAGAAGGCATTTCCAACACCCATCATACATTTATAATTCTGTGCTCATGTAGTTTCCTTTTTCTCTCCCTCCAATAAAAAATTACACATCTCTAAGTGAGACATAATTTGCTATTTCCATCTTCCTTTCTGAGCGTGTGAATTAATGCCAGACATTAGATACAGCAATCAAAACAAACATGATTCATGCCACCAAACTATGATACACTGCAAACTTCTCAAAATTCAAGTCAAACCATTGGCTTTCATACCAGTCACTATATACTTATAATACACAGTCTTGCAAATTATACATGGTCTTTTGTGAACATTTGGATAATTTTCAGTTTTGTGAAGTTTTCTTCCTTGAACAGTTTCCTGAAGGGTGGCATTGCTTGTATGGCATTTGTGGAGATTTTATTCAAGAAAAAATTATATTCTCACTCTGTATAAGGTTATTCTGTCTTAGAAACAAGTCACATAACCACAAAACCATTTTGTACTAGTCAAAAGCAGGCATCGGTACAAAAACAAAGCAGAGAAATGCAGACTGTGAGGTCTCTGTATCAGGTAGGTGTATAAAACAGGTTAAGAAACAGAAAGAACTATGACAAGAGGTCTGCCTTCTGTCCCATTACCATCATACAACAAAACATTTATCTTTCTTGCAAAACTAATTCTATGGGAACCCATATATAGCTGAAAATGACTTCTCTTCCTACCACTCCTAACCCATACCTGTGCAATAAATAAGAAGGATTAGCTTGAAGAATTTCAGAGTACAGAATTAGAAACTCAGCAATTTCTCTCTTATCCTAGCATTGTACAGTATGCTATGAAATTGCTGAGATTGAAACCAGAGCTGTGAATCCACCGATGCTTGGGGGCTTCCTATCTGTGAGAGACCTCTTCATTCACACTCAGAGAGGCATGCAGCTACACAAACCTCTTCTGATTAATTCCAGATTAATCAATTACAGATTATGGCAGTCAGAAATAAATAAATGCTGAGACTGTTTCTGGCCTTGATTTGTTAATAAAACTATTTATAATCCCACCGTGTTCCCTTAAAAATAAGGGTAAATTGATTTGAAAAAAAAAAATAAAATTAAATGCAGTGTTTTCAAACACATGATTGATGAAGCCCACACAATCCTTACTGAAAACAAAAATGGTTCCCAGAGGAAAAAAGACAGAAGCATATCCTTTTAGAATTTAAATTAAAAAAAAATAGTTTTATTTTCCTATTAGTTGGCCATTTCAATGTTTTGAAAACTAGATTTTTAGGGGGAAGGATTTTTTTTTTACTACATGGCATATTTTGGTTAATTTCTGAGAAATTGTTCTTCTCTCCTTTGTAGAAAATAGCTGAAAACAAACCAAATAAAACATTTCACTTCTTGATAATCAAGACATGAAATAAATAAATAAATAAAGCTATGCTTGGTTGGCCAAAATATTTAAAGAGAACTGTCAACTTGAAAATACTAAGTATTTTGTTTTTCCTTTTCCTAGAAAATATGTCAATTTTAACTTTCACAAACACATATATAAAAAAATCGCTGTGTGATATAAAGAAAAAAAATCAACAACCTAAGGTAACAATAAAGGCAGAAATGCTACCAATTGTTTTAGAATTTAGGAGAATATGAAATTGAGCACACCCTCTAAGTAAAAACAAACAGCACTTTTACTAGGCTAGATACATTAATCTGAAGTATCCAATAACGTTAAAATTACAGCCATTAGAGAATAGTATCTATACATTCTATTTGTTTTAAAAAGCCATCATACAGTTTGAACAATGTATTCAGCAGGATGAGTATGCAATAATAGTTACTGAAGAAATTCAAACACTAAGCTTCCTAGAAATAATCCTGATGAAGGAGGAAGCTCACAGCTTGCCCTTCTTTTTCAGCTGTCAGCGTCATTGCCCTGGCAATGACAGCTGCCATTCCTGTTACTGCAAGTGTTTCACATACAGTTCTTCAATTGAACATTTTGAAATGCCAGAAAGAAATATAAAAGTAAAGCCACCAAAAATAAACATGGGTACTTTGGGTCTAGCTTGGAAGGAGAAATGTGACCTTTTTCTTAATTGAAGTTGACAGTAACCCCTAAATATTGCGTTTGAGAAAGTGTTCCGTTCTCAAGGAATTACTGAACAACGGGAAACAAAAAATGTGAATGCAAAACTGTCCCAGAATACAGTACTCCTGC
>VYZU01066544.1:11113-30917 GCA_013401355.1 Ceyx cyanopectus
TTAATTCCAGATTAATCAATTACAGATTATGGCAGTCAGAAATAAATAAATGCTGAGACTGTTTCTGGCCTTGATTTGTTAATAAAACTATTTATAATCCCACCGTGTTCCCTTAAAAATAAGGGTAAATTGATTTGAAAAAAAAAAATAAAATTAAATGCAGTGTTTTCAAACACATGATTGATGAAGCCCACACAATCCTTACTGAAAACAAAAATGGTTCCCAGAGGAAAAAAGACAGAAGCATATCCTTTTAGAATTTAAATTAAAAAAAAATAGTTTTATTTTCCTATTAGTTGGCCATTTCAATGTTTTGAAAACTAGATTTTTAGGGGGAAGGATTTTTTTTTTACTACATGGCATATTTTGGTTAATTTCTGAGAAATTGTTCTTCTCTCCTTTGTAGAAAATAGCTGAAAACAAACCAAATAAAACATTTCACTTCTTGATAATCAAGACATGAAATAAATAAATAAATAAAGCTATGCTTGGTTGGCCAAAATATTTAAAGAGAACTGTCAACTTGAAAATACTAAGTATTTTGTTTTTCCTTTTCCTAGAAAATATGTCAATTTTAACTTTCACAAACACATATATAAAAAAATCGCTGTGTGATATAAAGAAAAAAAATCAACAACCTAAGGTAACAATAAAGGCAGAAATGCTACCAATTGTTTTAGAATTTAGGAGAATATGAAATTGAGCACACCCTCTAAGTAAAAACAAACAGCACTTTTACTAGGCTAGATACATTAATCTGAAGTATCCAATAACGTTAAAATTACAGCCATTAGAGAATAGTATCTATACATTCTATTTGTTTTAAAAAGCCATCATACAGTTTGAACAATGCATTCAGCAGGATGAGTATGCAATAATAGTTACTGAAGAAATTCAAACACTAAGCTTCCTAGAAATAATCCTGATGAAGGAGGAAGCTCACAGCTTGCCCTTCTTTTTCAGCTGTCAGCGTCATTGCCCTGGCAATGACAGCTGCCATTCCTGTTACTGCAAGTGTTTCACATACAGTTCTTCAATTGAACATTTTGAAATGCCAGAAAGAAATATAAAAGTAAAGCCACCAAAAATAAACATGGGTACTTTGGGTCTAGCTTGGAAGGAGAAATGTGACCTTTTTCTTAATTGAAGTTGACAGTAACCCCTAAATATTGCGTTTGAGAAAGTGTTCCGTTCTCAAGGAATTACTGAACAACGGGAAACAAAAAATGTGAATGCAAAACTGTCCCAGAATACAGTACTCCTGCCAGCACATAGCTCAAGCACTTTCTGACAGAAGAACAATTATTTCTCATCAAACCTAACAACACTGCTGAACCATGGCCATCAAGTTACACTTGAAACCATCAAAACACAAAAGTAGCAAACTCCTATGTGCCGCCATTGTCCAGCACAAAGAAAAAATGAAATCCTATATTAGAGGTACTGTGCAGTCTACATTTTTATACTGATGATCCTCACCAGAGCTGTCAGTCATTTCAGTTCCTGGCCCATCAGCAGTCCCCATACAGAACTGAAATGCCATGACACTGATGGAACAGCTCGCCATGCCACAGGCAAGTCTCTTTCACTAAGAGTCAGCACTAACTGCAAAACACAGTAATTGTGAAAAACAGGCATTCCCAGATCTCAATCCCAACAGCTGCTTTGACAATGGATTCTTTACCAAATTTCCTTTCCCCCATTTAGATATTCATTAGCTGTGATCAAGCTATGCTAAAGTCATGCTAAAGTATCCTTTGAGAAAAATAAAATCTGCTCATCTCCTAGAAGACAGGTTTTCCAATTATTTAATTACTCCTCTGGTCTTTTATCTAAAAATCTTCCAATTTTTCCAGCTTCCTTTCTGAAGATAAAGAAGGGAACAGTGCACCTGCAGTAGCACCTGCATCCATAATATACAGGTAATGTAACCCCTCTCTTACTCTGACCAGAATTTTATTTAAAATATTACTCCTTTTTTGGCTGTGATACCACCCTGATCACTTGCTATGGCCTCCAGTTGGTTTTTAAAATAAACTGCTGTCTCATTTGAAGCATATACCATTTGCCTGCTCTCTTTGCTGAATGAGACAGACTATTCTTAGTAATCTGCTCTCATTATTTACTCTCTCCTCAGTCTTTGTAGCAGCAGTACTGTGGACATTACAGTCTAACAAAAATACAAGAAAGATTGTAAGAAGGAGGATCTCTTTTATTAGGTCAGCAATTTATCTAATCAAAGGTATTACTTCTTGTAGAACTTCCTAAACTTTGTGTCAGAAATAGGTTTTGATTTGCTGACTAGCTCCTGAAAAACCTTCTGTTAATAGTGTCCTCTTTAAAAGTTCAATAAGTATTTTTGAAATCTATGCTTTAGTTTGCTGTTTAATCCATTTCCTTTGTGCCAAGCTGATTTTGTACCCTTCATGTTTATTAATAATAATTAAAAGAAAATAATGTAAACTCAAAACCCTTAGAACTTTATTTCATCACAGCTCTTATCTCTAGAAATCAGACTTGTAACGATATTAAAAAAAATAATATTGCTAGCTTGGCATACATGAATGTTCATAAACCTGCAATGTAGTATAGCATGCATATTTCAGTGTTACATGGGCACAACATACAAAAGGCATTTGGAACATGATAGCATGCAAATTCATACTTTGTGACTATGGAGACTAATAAATACTTGCCATAAATTAAGCACTTGTGTACAGTGACCATTAAGTAATAGCAACGTTTGAGAATTTATTCCACTTCTTTCCCCAGGAATAGTCATAAAAGGAGCAGCCCAACATTATAATCTCCTCCTAGTGCAGTTATACTCTGCCTGTCCCCCGTGCATTCAACTTTGGACAGCAGTGCTCAGACCTGGAAAAGTCCTGTCATCCATTATCACATCTGAACTCCTGCCTTCCTTGAGAACATCATAGCTGTCCCCTCCAAAGGTACTATAATTTCCTTTACTGTTTTAACCTGCACATACATCTGCAGTGACTTTAGTTTTAGTTAAAAAACGAACAAAAAACCTACCACCTCCTCAACAAAACCTTTTGGTTAAAGATCAAGGGATCATTTTTTGTAGATGATGTTTTCATTTTGAAAAATTCCACCTATCCAGCAGTCTTGACCCTGCACTTCAGTTAATAGAGGTGGCAGATTAGGTAACGGAGACTGTGGTTCCGCAGCTATTTCTGCAGTGCTGGTGCCAGGCTCGGCAGTGTGGGTGCTGCCACTCATTCCGACCTTTTCCTCATGCCAGCACAGCTGTTTGTGAAACACAGAAAGGAACAGATCCAGCATAAATGAGTGGCCAGCAGAGGTGTGGTGAGAGCTGCTTAAGAAGCACTGCCACCAAACATTAAACCCTAGCTTTGTGTTCTTCCATCCTCTGCCACAGAAAACAGACGGACATAGGAACTTCAAATTCTGTTGGTAACACACAGCAAAGAGTCACATACAGATTACTGCTACTACTGCTTACGTGAACCAATACCCCTAGCAAACTACATAAAAAAAGAACAAAACAATGGCCCTACTCCTACAGACCTTACAGTCAAACTGATGCAGACTTAGTCCTGTTCTTACAGCATCTCTCAATATGCTGTCCTAATCTTGGACTTTCTTCAATGAAGAGCTAAGCAAGACCCCAGAAAGATGGGTAGTTGGAAAAATGAACTGAGTAATAGATACCAGAAATTACTAGGAAATCCATCAGCTGGCCATTTTAGCTGAAAGACCCTATCCTCTTACTGCAGGTGACTCCCAGACATACTTCTGCACAGTGAGTTCAGCACTCAGATGGTGCTCTGAATACAGGTATTGCTTCTCTGAAGGGGCAACTGAACCAAAGTAATGTGAACATTAGACCAGCTCTTTCTACCACACCAGATTAAACATAAAAATAGGTGCCTGAGTGGAAAAGTACTTTAATCTTTCCACTTGGGAAGCCTACCACAGTTCCAAATATTTTCTTGGGGTAACCTGGTAATTTTAGTTTTGATACCCTTTCCCAGAACAGAATTATTCTTTTTGTAAAACCTCTATACCTTCCAGCCCTACTCCCCAGCTCTTGGAAGCTGAACAGGTCCTGAAGACCTGAACAGGAACAGAAGGTTGAGTCTGAGATGCATCACTAGAACTTGGCAGAAGAAATGTGTATAAGCTGCCTGGGCTGTGCCTGGTTTTGTTAATGCTGGGACACTCAGGAGAATGGCAAGAAAGACCTCACATAGAGCATGATGCACTAACCGGAGCGTACAGAGGCTGGTTTAGCTCCTCTCACTAGGGAGCAAGATGAACTTTATGTTCTGTTATTCTCTGGGAATATACTAAAGTAAATAAAAAGGAACTACTTGATCTACTAAAGTAGATAAAAAGGTGGGATTTAACACAGTAAATGGACTTAAGAACTTTACACCTTTCATTGAATAGGCTCAGTATTCACAAAATGTCTCTGAGTAAATGCAATGTGACTATTCACTTTTATGAGCAATGAAGTTGCATTAAAGAAATTAAAAGAAAACAGTCAATTAACAATGTTTCTAACTGCATCATTCTCAGAAATACAATTACTGTAAAGGGCATTTCCGTGGTCATTTATAAATTGCTAATATAGAAGAACGAAGAACAGAGATTAATTATGGGGAGTATGAAAATGTCTCCAAATGGAAGTAAACTGAATATATGATTTGGACATTTCTACTTAACCCTACTTAGGTTTTTCTAAATATTATAGGATCACTCTGTGCATGTGATCTCACACATATAACATATACGACTTTATATACCACCACTCCCCTGAAAAAAAAAAAAAAAGTATCTATATAAAAATCAGGCTGCACTAAGAATAGAGGACTAGATACTCATCTAGCATAATGTGAGACCACTCAAGTAATTTCAACATTCCTACTCCAATTTGCAACAGCTAGAGATCTGGCACAAAACACCAAGCTAAGTTTCCAATTACCTCATGCACCAGCATTGATTTCAATAGTTATATACACATAGTCATAAAGGAGAATTACTTGAAAAGTTGCAAACTCAGCTCTGTATTTCTTTTACTTTTGTGGTCTAAATCAGACCCTTCATGGTATTTTAATGTAGGTTTTTTGTGGTTTAATTATATATGTGTTAAAAGCAGAATAGTTACGTGCTGTGTCCACAGCAGTGTATGTAATTCTTTACACTGCTGACAATGTGAACTTATACTGGGCCATTTCACAATAGTAATAAATTTTAACGTTGCCAAAAAAAATCTACAGTATATTAATCTACATAGGTAAGTAAAAAGCTATCATCCATATGAAAATTAGTCTTCTGTACATTAATATTTTGCAGGTTGGCTTTGGAAGGTCTTTTTGCAATTTGTTGCTCCAAGTTAGTCAAATTGTGTAGTTCAGCCACTATAGGAGGCAACCCTGGTGTAAAGACACCTTATTCAGTCAACCCAGATAAAGTGAGTTCTTCAAAGACAGCACTTAAATGACATCAAATTAAATAGCCCAACACTGTCTTAGAACATTACTTGCTGCACTGTACTTCTATGGACAGCTGCTTATTGAAAAACTACCATAATTCTTGGGAGTTTTTGTTCTTTTTATTTTATTGTTTTATTATTATTATTCTAGGAAAAGGATACAGAACTCCAAAGGAATTTAGGCACAGAAAATGTCCAAAATCCTACTTTTTAAATCCACAGTAATTGTAGTCTCAAAGTTTAACGTCTAGTATCTGAGCATAATAGCATAAAATAAAATATATACTAGTCTCACCGGTATATGGATCTCCAAAAGTTCTGAAGATAATCACTCCTCATTGTATTCTTCCTTTATCATGAAGAAATTTTTAACAAATAGAAAATAAAATGCTTAAACTTTATTATTCCTCAGACGGCCATTAGTATTTGACATTTTGACCAAAAGTCTGACAACTACCCTTTATACAATCTTGTGAGTGAGACTGATCAGTGATGCATTTTGATATAGCATAGTCAATCATCAAGGTTAATGTTCATTATTTAACATTAAAGCAAAAGGTGGGCCAGCTACTCAACATCTTTCTCAGGCTTAGAGACTGAAGAAGAAACCACTTCAAAATACTTTTCACCAAGGTCCTGTATTACAGGCATCCCAAAAGGAACCCTTTTGGCAGCATTACAATCTACAGCGTGGACTAAAAATGCAAGTTTTATTGTGTTTTCAAATAAATTTTATTATTTACTTGACAGATAAGGACTTATTATCTGAGATTTTACACTGCAAAGTGCATCCAAGTTCCTTTATGTACTTCTGATTCAATGACAGATTTAGTAACACTGAAACACAGAAGTGTGGACTTGGCAAAAAAAAATTCATAAAAATCTGATTTCTCTACAGCATCATCTAAAATACTAAAATATTAAAGCAAAAACTTTTTAGTGCATATTGTAAAGTCTGGGGCTTTGATAGGTAAAACACCTACTGACTTTAAAAGACTTCATTTTTAATAACCATTTTTATTTAATTCTAAAAGGAGTAGCAGTTTATGCCTTCAGTAGAAGCATGCCCTGAAATCTCAGGGGTGATAAAAGGGCCATACCAAAGCTGAAAGGTTTCAAATATCAAACTATACTATTATGTCAGGGCTAGCAAGATCAATTAGCACTTTTCAATGACAGAAAAGGTTAAGTTGGACACACATTTACACAATATTTAAATTAATTTAAAAAAAAAAGTAAAGAAAAACAGCACATATTACATTTACTTATAAACTTGTCAATAGATATATCAAAACTCTTCACTTGCACAACACACACTGTTTTTCTAACACAGTGTCAAGAAGATTATAGATACATTAAATGGTAGAAATAATCTTGGATTCTGAAGTACAAAGTAAAACTCAAAAACATCTGAATGTTTCTGCTACCAGACTTGGTTGAGCGCTGAACTTTCAAAAAGCTCTAAAAAATACTTGATCAACCTGACAGATGTCTGTTAGTCTGATGCCCCTATGTTTGCAATCTTCTTACAAACACTGACAATATTGAAAATGAATGATGATGATCAAATAAGCCTATTCCCATGTTCAAAGTAAAATACAAATACAAAACTACCATGCAAAAAAAGAGCAAAAATGAGTGCACACCTTCTGCAATTCAGAGCCCTACAGGAACATGTACACTAGGAAGCAACGGAACTTTATGTTACAGTTCTTAGTATCAGAAGGACACTCACTGGAAGTACAGGTATATTAAAAGTTAATTTGACACCTGCTAATACAAGAATTGCCACAGTAAACATAGCTTTAACAAAGTACCAGGTTATGATATCAAATAAAGTCTGTATAAAATCACAATAGAAGTGCAGGAGATTAAGAAGGCTAAATGGAAAAAAAGCACACTGTTGAAATCAGTGATTAAGATTGTAACTGCATTATTGTGAGTAAAAGCAAAACAAGATTACTGTCGTTCAATTATATATTTCAAAATGCCTCTTTTTTTAAGCCTATTTCTCTATTTATTTCTTCAAGGAGTGATTTGAAATATTTACTACCAGACAGTACCTAATTTTAGGTTTTAAGTGCTTTAACAGCTCTATGAAATATGATCAGCAGCTGCAATATAGAAGTATGCTGAATAAAACTCTCCTTATAAAAAGGGAGACCTCTTTTATCCTGAGTTCATAAAGTCCCTACTTTCAAGAAAGAAAGAGATAATAAAGAAAAAATTAGTAGTTGCATCCTAGAGTGTTTGATAGAAATTCCAGGAACTTCTTTCTTCTTGCTGTATTAACTTCCATATTTAATAGAGGAAAAAGCAGTTTAAATTATATCACTGAAGGACTGCATTGACCACAGCGCAGTACCACCAGGTAGGTAATCAAGGAAACAGACAGGTACCTTTCCTCTACCAAATGCCAGTGTTAGCATTAATTAGTTCTAGGACTGAAAGCTAAAAGTTGCATAAAGTTTAAAGAGCAGCTCTCAAAGCTTGCATCAGAGGCTAAAAATATGCAACAGGATACTATCTATAGACGTATTTCTAGTTGCCCTGTTTGAAATTTTTTAACTGGGAACTTCAATTAACTGGGAATCCAGTTTTCTACTCAATAAATTCCTCATTTAGAATTTCTTTAGCCCATTGGCATTAACCATCCAGGAGGATAAATTTGAATTGTTAAGTGTTGCGAAGGCATTGGTGAATACAAATCCAACAAGAGTATCTTTCAACTAAATTTATCAGCATTGCAGCTATATACACATAAAAATTTATAACAGCACATGAATTACCTGAACAAAGATAAGTAAAAGATTAGTCAACATACTCTTCTTTCATTTTCATTAAATTTGATTTTGATTTTTTTAAAATTCGATTTGATAACATAAATACCAACATTTTCAAAAGAAAGCAGGAAGAGATGCTTCAGACACAGCCCAGCTAATGTTAGATGTCAAACATACAGGAAAAATAACAGGGAAGAGAAAGAAAAGTAAATTTCATTTCCACTTTACTCACAGTATGACACATATTGTAGACATGCAAAAACTTCTTATTTGCCAACACTTTCAGACATACTATGAGAAAAATTCAAACCCACAGTACTTTTACGAAATTTACTCTCTTTTGAGTGTTAAGGAAATGAAACAATGATGTAACTTGAGCTTTAATGGACTCTTCAAATGCCAAATAAACACAAGGTTAGACAATAAATAAATATATATATTTACCATACAGAACAGAGCTTGCTTTGTATACTTCACNGATCAATTAGCACTTTTCAATGACAGAAAAGGTTAAGTTGGACACACATTTACACAATATTTAAATTAATTTAAAAAAAAAAGTAAAGAAAAACAGCACATATTACATTTACTTATAAACTTGTCAATAGATATATCAAAACTCTTCACTTGCACAACACACACTGTTTTTCTAACACAGTGTCAAGAAGATTATAGATACATTAAATGGTAGAAATAATCTTGGATTCTGAAGTACAAAGTAAAACTCAAAAACATCTGAATGTTTCTGCTACCAGACTTGGTTGAGCGCTGAACTTTCAAAAAGCTCTAAAAAATACTTGATCAACCTGACAGATGTCTGTTAGTCTGATGCCCCTATGTTTGCAATCTTCTTACAAACACTGACAATATTGAAAATGAATGATGATGATCAAATAAGCCTATTCCCATGTTCAAAGTAAAATACAAATACAAAACTACCATGCAAAAAAAGAGCAAAAATGAGTGCACACCTTCTGCAATTCAGAGCCCTACAGGAACATGTACACTAGGAAGCAACGGAACTTTATGTTACAGTTCTTAGTATCAGAAGGACACTCACTGGAAGTACAGGTATATTAAAAGTTAATTTGACACCTGCTAATACAAGAATTGCCACAGTAAACATAGCTTTAACAAAGTACCAGGTTATGATATCAAATAAAGTCTGTATAAAATCACAATAGAAGTGCAGGAGATTAAGAAGGCTAAATGGAAAAAAAGCACACTGTTGAAATCAGTGATTAAGATTGTAACTGCATTATTGTGAGTAAAAGCAAAACAAGATTACTGTCGTTCAATTATATATTTCAAAATGCCTCTTTTTTTAAGCCTATTTCTCTATTTATTTCTTCAAGGAGTGATTTGAAATATTTACTACCAGACAGTACCTAATTTTAGGTTTTAAGTGCTTTAACAGCTCTATGAAATATGATCAGCAGCTGCAATATAGAAGTATGCTGAATAAAACTCTCCTTATAAAAAGGGAGACCTCTTTTATCCTGAGTTCATAAAGTCCCTACTTTCAAGAAAGAAAGAGATAATAAAGAAAAAATTAGTAGTTGCATCCTAGAGTGTTTGATAGAAATTCCAGGAACTTCTTTCTTCTTGCTGTATTAACTTCCATATTTAATAGAGGAAAAAGCAGTTTAAATTATATCACTGAAGGACTGCATTGACCACAGCGCAGTACCACCAGGTAGGTAATCAAGGAAACAGACAGGTACCTTTCCTCTACCAAATGCCAGTGTTAGCATTAATTAGTTCTAGGACTGAAAGCTAAAAGTTGCATAAAGTTTAAAGAGCAGCTCTCAAAGCTTGCATCAGAGGCTAAAAATATGCAACAGGATACTATCTATAGACGTATTTCTAGTTGCCCTGTTTGAAATTTTTTAACTGGGAACTTCAATTAACTGGGAATCCAGTTTTCTACTCAATAAATTCCTCATTTAGAATTTCTTTAGCCCATTGGCATTAACCATCCAGGAGGATAAATTTGAATTGTTAAGTGTTGCGAAGGCATTGGTGAATACAAATCCAACAAGAGTATCTTTCAACTAAATTTATCAGCATTGCAGCTATATACACATAAAAATTTATAACAGCACATGAATTACCTGAACAAAGATAAGTAAAAGATTAGTCAACATACTCTTCTTTCATTTTCATTAAATTTGATTTTGATTTTTTTAAAATTCGATTTGATAACATAAATACCAACATTTTCAAAAGAAAGCAGGAAGAGATGCTTCAGACACAGCCCAGCTAATGTTAGATGTCAAACATACAGGAAAAATAACAGGGAAGAGAAAGAAAAGTAAATTTCATTTCCACTTTACTCACAGTATGACACATATTGTAGACATGCAAAAACTTCTTATTTGCCAACACTTTCAGACATACTATGAGAAAAATTCAAACCCACAGTACTTTTACGAAATTTACTCTCTTTTGAGTGTTAAGGAAATGAAACAATGATGTAACTTGAGCTTTAATGGACTCTTCAAATGCCAAATAAACACAAGGTTAGACAATAAATAAATATATATATTTACCATACAGAACAGAGCTTGCTTTGTATACTTCACTAAACTGTTGATTAGATACACTTTCTAGTCTCAGCAAGTGAGCCACGTAAAACAAAACTCCGAGAACTGAAAATACTGGTTTCTTACTGTTCTAGCATGACTTCATGCTTAAACTCGAATCGGTCAAGGCGCTCCCATGTCTGATACAGCGAGCTTCACAGGATTTTTGTAAATACCAGCTATTTCACATGGCCACTCGCGAGATAAACATGTACCTCCGTGTGCTCCGCTTTAAATCCTGCCCGCGGGATAACGGGAAGGCAGCACCATACCTATTTGGCTCTTAGCGGCAGATTCATAAATGTAAATGAAACTTTAGATGCCAATTACCAATTGGCAGCGGCCCTGCCGTGGGATCCCGCTCTCTCAGCCCCAGGGCTGCTCCTCGGGGGTGGGTGCCGGGAGGCGGCCCCGGCGCAAGCCCCGGCGCCCAAGCACGGCGCGGAGCCCCTGCGGCTCAGGAAGAACTACCGCTGGAGCTGCGTGAAACCCAGCCGGCGGTTTTCCGCGGGTATCTGATTTTGTAAGTGTCTGTAATGACAGCCTGAGAAGCAAATTAATGGCCAACAGCCCACTGGTTTGAATACTGAGAATCCTGTTACGTCCTCGCGGATCAAGTACACACACACAACATACACATGCAGAGAGAGAGAGAGAGGCTTCCCCGCGTGGAAACGCTTTCTAATCAAAACACAAGACCCCGCATCGCCAGCGGAAAGGGCGGCGGGACCCCAGCGCCGGCGCTCTCCTGTCTTTCTGTCCGTCGGCGCAGACCCGCGACGGGGCGGGGGCGAGGTGGGATGAACCGAGAAAGTACCGTTTTGTCTTAAAACCGCAAGAAAAAAAAACAGGCCGGGACGGGGGAGGGTAAGGGCAGGAGGGATCCTTCAGGGAAAGGAAACGGCGAGGAACAAAAACAACGGGTAGCTCTGTCCCCACTCCCCTCGGACACCGGGAAGAACGGCTGCAGAAGCCCCAGCCCGCGGCTGCCGACCAAGGGGCAGCCTGGCCCCTGTCCGCCGCCGCCCCCCCGACCGCGCAATGCCCGCGGTGCTTCGCCCGGCGGAAGAGAGCTCAAGGGAGACCCCCGAGTACTGCCGGCGTCTGGGGCTGAGCAGGGCCCAAGGGCGGCCGGTAGAACCTAACTCTGCTACCACCGTCCCCTGTGCCTGCGGGTCCCTAACTCACGCCCAAACCCTAGCCTCGCTGGCAGAATCGGGTGTTTCGGGAAGGGGCTCGCTATCACCCCTGCCTGTTTTCATACCGCTCTGGCAGGAGAGGCTCCCCGCCGCCAGAAAATCTGTTTCTTTCCCAGCCTTTGGTCGAGCTGCCGCCGGCCCCGGCTGCAGCCCCGGCCCTTACAGGAGCGGTCGGTCGGCAGGGCGAACCCTCTCGCCCGGCCTGCCCCTCGCCTCGCCCAGGCGAGCCGGCATCACTCCGGCTGCTGGCAGGGCGCAGTCCGGGCTCCCCATTTCCGCCTCTACAGGGGTGAGCGGGAGGCGCAAGCGGGCAACAATGCGATGGCAGCCGGCACGGCTTGCGCCCGTCTGGGGGCTAACCCCTGCAAGCACGCTAACAGCCAGGAGTGAGGGCAAAACGACAGGGACCGTCATCTTCAGAAAGGCGGAAAGTCCTGGACTTTCAGAAAGGCAGAAAGACTGGAGGAGCAAAAAGTTACCTCTCCTCACGAGAGACCATTTTATTTTAAAGTAAATTCGCGTGGGACTGGGGACGAAAGCTCGTCTCTACCCCGCGATAGACGGCTTTGTTGCTCCTTCCTATCACGTTCGTTTTACGGCAATTTTTGTCATCGGACCAACAGGAAAACAATGCTAAATAAACCCTAACAGAAGCACACGCACACACCCATCTCCACGGACACATGCATATGCGACAGGGAACCGGTTTCCTCCACCTCTGAGCATTAGGGGTGGGAGGGAGACTCGGGGACGAGGAAGTCAGAGAGACACTCACCTTCTCGCTGCCGGGCTATACCTTTATTTTAGGACTGCTCCTTATTTATTTATTCTTGTCCCTTCTCCGAGATGAGGTTTTCCCTTTTGCACTGTTTCTCTGGCAAAAATAGGACATCCCCTCTACAAGCCGTCCGTCCGTCCGTCCTCCTTTCCTCCCCCCAACCCCCCCCCTTCTCCACACATAAATAAAACGGGAGGGGAAAATCGGGGCGGGAGGGAAAGGAGGGGAGGAAGATAGAGGAGGAGGCTGGTGCAGGGAAGCACTCCTTGCACTTCAGCAACTGTAACTAGTTACCTCTCAGAGACACGTAGAAAGTTTCCCTGGCATAGGACAGGACTTGGCTAAAAAAAGGTAACCCCCTCCCTCCCACAAAAAGGTCGTCCCGGGAGTAGGGAGGTAAGGGGCGAGGAGCGACGAGCGACAAAGTTAGCGCAGCCCCAGGGCGCCGCTTTGCACTTGTGTCGGGAGGTGAGGCAGGGTCTGCGCCGTGTGCCGGCCTCCGCTCGCCGCGGAGCCGGGCTGCCTTCCCCGTCGCCCCGAGCCGCCCCGCTTAGCACGCCTGCGCTACCGCCGCGCAGGCCCCCGGCGGCCCTACGGCCACTCGGGTGGCCTGACCACCAGGCACCTCCAAAGCACCCCTGCCCGCCGCCCGCCCGTCCTGCTCTCCCCGACCTCGTGGCCCGAAGTCTGCCCTTCACCTTCACTACTGCCCGGCAGCTATAGCCGGTTGTGATGGGAGCAAAGAAGGAGAGCCCCTGAGGAGCGTGCAAGATCCCTGAAGGGTTGCAAGTCAGTCTGAGGGTGACTAACATTAATCCACGCGAGTACAGGTACCAAAGTCCACACTTCACATTTTCCTTTTGATTCTTCTACAATAAACCAATAGTGTAAAATATTCCTGACTTTTTTTTACCGTTTGGAGTATATGAATGACCAAGGGTGACCAAGCACTATGCAACAGGACCTGTTGCTGTACCCTTTTTTAGGAAGCTTTTGTTTCCTTCTTCAGGTTGATCAGTGTGGATGGAGACACTTTCCTGCTTTGAGCCTGAACACTCTTCTGCTGGAAATTCAGTAGCTCTGTTTGGTCCTCTTTGCTACCTAGTGTGAGGAAGCGGAAGAAAATCCCTTATTATTTAGTTGCATTTCATACTCTTATCCTTCACCTTGGATTATCTCCTGAGTACTATTTCACTAAGTGGATTGGGTGGGTCTTGTTCAACTACCTGCATCATCCTCTTTCTAACCATTTAACTTCATTCTCCAAAGGATGTAAGTCAAAAATTTTAAAAAGGAGGCAAAAGTTAAGCCCTATAGCTGGAGAGAGATGTGCAAGAAATCTGAAATGGTTTTCGGAAATACTGTATGTCAGAAGCTTTTGAGGTCATCAAATCACATGAAATGAGGAGAAAAAAAAAAGCACAGATTTGTGAAGATTCTTCCCTACCTGCCTTGTGTTTGCTTACTTTGCATCTGGTGATACTATTTAAAGCATTAACTTCACTGTTATTCACTGCCTTTGAATTTCATCATTTACATTCAACAAACTGTACTAACACTATCATCTATCTCCTAAAAAATTTCAGATTTAAAATGACTAAATATTCATGAAAACAAGTCTATACAAACCCTGTGTTTGCTGTCTTGGGAGATTCACCACTCAGAAAGTGAACAGACTTGGAAAACTATTTTGACCTATACAAATACAGCTAGAAAAACATTTAAACTAAAAAGCCCCCAAAAGCCAGCCTTCAAATTGACATAGTGTAGGACAAGCCAGAAATACAGAGTGAATTTTGAAACTGAGAGTTTACAAAGTAACTGACTATGGGGAAAACTCAGTTTTGCAGGAGTAATTGAAACTGACAACCCTGCTGCAGAGTAAAAGCCATGACTAACACCAGCACCCATCTTGCTAACAGGCTCCTTCTAGAGGGAAATGTGCTAACAACTCCTTCCTTTCGAGAGAACTTTTGTGAATGGCAGCAGTCTAATGTAAGGTAATTCAAACACTACAATGAAGGTTTTCTGAAGCCTGGTTTCCTTCCACTTCTGTGAAGCAAATTCCTGTCACGGGGAACAGTCCTGTTAGTAGTAACATGGGTTGTTTTAATAGACATACCACTTTAAAGCCAGCTTTTAACCATGTTTCACCCTCTCTTAAAATGTAAGATACAACTGACTTGAAAAGATTATGCATGATCTTTGTTCGATTTAACATGTTTCAAATTGAAGGAGGGATGGGAGAATCACACTGCTTGTTGCATGGTACAGACCCAAGGCAAGTCTCCCTTTCAGGGCCCCAGCCTCACTGTCATTGAGCCATGTTGCTAATTTGCTATTGATTTAATTGAGAATGGGCAGTTCATGCACATAACTAATGAGCATTTGACCTGGGTCACATGTAAAGAATGAAGACCTGCAGAAACTGATCTCAACCAAACACTATTTTTTCACGGTGATTTTTTTGTAAATACGACTTTCACAGGTAGCAATTAAACAATTGTTTTGGTTAAATCCGTGTATTTGGGCTGAAGTATATTCCACTGAGCTCAGTGGAAGTCTTCTCAGAAGGCGGCAAATCCAAAATCTAGTATGATATTCTGAGTCATATAAATGACTATATGACCATCTAGAGCCCTCCATGGAGAAGGTCATGCTAGAAATAGTCCTAACGGAGCCAAAGGAAGGTCTGTAGGATCCACTTTTACACAAGAATAGAAGAATAATACCTTACCCATTTAAAGCAACAGGGGAATGTATGTAGGCAGTATGTGAATATCTAGATCGGTGTTCGGCCAGGCACTCCTACACTNTACAACAGGTACCCAAATAGTATGGTTCTGAATAATCATGTTTGCATAAGTTACTAAAAACAACGGGCTTTAGAGTCTGTATAAATAATTTTTAAATTAAACCAATGTACTTTTATACTGTATCTCAGTGAAAAAAAGCTTTTGTTGTTGTTGTTGTTTAAGCAAAGGGATTATATTTAGTTATTCTGAGAAAATCTAATGACAGACACTGTTTTGGCAATGTATCATTATTATGATTTATCGAAGTGCCTACCATATGCCACATCCAATTTGGGTACCTGTTGTAAATTCTGTTTTACAAAAGCAGGGCTTTGAGGTATGGTTTCTTATTTTCAGGTTCAAGTATGAAATCAGAAGTGTGGTGTTAGGCAAAATTTGTTGATCTGTATACTTAAAGTTATTGTTGGTGCTTCATGGTTTTAGAGTCATAAAAAGAAAGAATGAATGGGGGTTCTTTTGCTCTGGTTATCAGATTTCAGGTTTAGAAAGAAGGTGACGCACCCTTTTCAGTAATTTGACATGCAGGGTTCAGCTGTGGGTTCAAAAGCAGGTTACAACTGGCGAGTCATTGTGATCTTGAAGTGCCAACTGTGCCTTTAAGTATGTTATATAACCTATTTTTCGGTTTCAGTTTTCAAGTATGCCATCATTTCAGTGTTATTTAGATTTCCATATATTTTTTTAATCCAAACAAGTCTGACCTCAATCATAAGGTTCCGTGGCTCCAAATAGATGAGCTTTTCTAATGTTTTATTTTGAGTGACTATATTAAATACTTCATCACATAGATATGTGCTGCAGGCAGTGCCAAATACGGTGCCAGGGGTGTCCTCAATTATCTTCAGTGCTTACCAGGAGAGGGCTCTGTTCTGCATCCCATACACAGGCAAAAGTCCTACTGAAATTAGTGCGTTTTTTCTTTAACATTTGTTTGAAACGAAGCTGGCTAAGTGCACAGGAGAACCTGTATTTTTCAGCTGGCGGTTTAGGCAGAACGAGGTGTGCTTGATAATTTTTGTTTGCATCCTACAATCATACCAGGATATTTTTTTCTTTCCTGAGAGAGACCCAGTCTTCTTCCAGCAAGATACTATTCCTTCATGTTTCATGGAAGTTTTATGAAGTTTTCATTTAAGTAATATATGAAGCCTACCCAGAGAAAATGCAGAGCCATAGATTTTTATTTATTTATTTTTTTTATGAAGTACATGTTCCTTGTCACTGTGGGATACAAAAACTATGTCTGCACTGATCAGGGCTAACACACAGATCTGTTAGATTACTTCTTAGCATGGTTTTACCAGTTAGTGTCTTCCTAAAAAATACCTTGCTGTATTTCCGAGTATGGTATGGGCCAAGGACCATTCCTGGTACTTTGTTTGGTCAAGCCATCCTAGTCTGGAGAACAAGATAATTGATAATTTCAGTTTTAGCCTTACAGTAACACTGATCTGGCAGATGACCTTAGGGCAGAGGAGCAATCTCCAGACAATTTCCTAGGGCAGATGTAGTTTTAAAGTCGCTCTTTTTCACAGATTCACAGATTCACAGATATTAGGGGTTGGAAGGGACCTAGAAGACCATCCAGTCCAACCACCCTACCTGATCAGGATCACCTAGACCAAGTCACCCAGAGCAGGATCACCTAGACTAAGTCACCCAGGAACAGATCCAGGCAAGTCTTAAGTGTCTCCAGAGATGGAGANGTGGAAGTCTTCTCAGAAGGCGGCAAATCCAAAATCTAGTATGATATTCTGAGTCATATAAATGACTATATGACCATCTAGAGCCCTCCATGGAGAAGGTCATGCTAGAAATAGTCCTAACGGAGCCAAAGGAAGGTCTGTAGGATCCACTTTTACACAAGAATAGAAGAATAATACCTTACCCATTTAAAGCAACAGGGGAATGTATGTAGGCAGTATGTGAATATCTAGATCGGTGTTCGGCCAGGCACTCCTACACTTGCAGAAACTACCATAGGGTGTTTAATGACTGCATGTGCTCAGTATCCTTTGTTTTACCTCTTATATAAAGATGGCACTTGTGATCATATACTTTATGCTGGTTCAATCCTGAGTCAGCAGAAGAATGTTGTTCTGCACGAATACCAATTCATACAGTAACTTGGAACTTCCTTGGAGGTCTTCCATGCAAATACTATAGACCCAACTCTACTTACCTTGTGAAATCTAATGAGATTACAGCCATAAATAGTATGGTTCTGAATAATCATGTTTGCATAAGTTACTAAAAACAACGGGCTTTAGAGTCTGTATAAATAATTTTTAAATTAAACCAATGTACTTTTATACTGTATCTCAGTGAAAAAAAGCTTTTGTTGTTGTTGTTGTTTAAGCAAAGGGATTATATTTAGTTATTCTGAGAAAATCTAATGACAGACACTGTTTTGGCAATGTATCATTATTATGATTTATCGAAGTGCCTACCATATGCCACATCCAATTTGGGTACCTGTTGTAAATTCTGTTTTACAAAAGCAGGGCTTTGAGGTATGGTTTCTTATTTTCAGGTTCAAGTATGAAATCAGAAGTGTGGTGTTAGGCAAAATTTGTTGATCTGTATACTTAAAGTTATTGTTGGTGCTTCATAGTTTTAGAGTCATAAAAAGAAAGAATGAATGGGGGTTCTTTTGCTCTGGTTATCAGATTTCAGGTTTAGAAAGAAGGTGACGCACCCTTTTCAGTAATTTGACATGCAGGGTTCAGCTGTGGGTTCAAAAGCAGGTTACAACTGGCGAGTCATTGTGATCTTGAAGTGCCAACTGTGCCTTTAAGTATGTTATATAACCTATTTTTCGGTTTCAGTTTTCAAGTATGCCATCATTTCAGTGTTATTTAGATTTCCATATATTTTTTTAATCCAAACAAGTCTGACCTCAATCATAAGGTTCCGTGGCTCCAAATAGATGAGCTTTTCTAATGTTTTATTTTGAGTGACTATATTAAATACTTCATCACATAGATATGTGCTGCAGGCAGTGCCAAATACGGTGCCAGGGGTGTCCTCAATTATCTTCAGTGCTTACCAGGAGAGGGCTCTGTTCTGCATCCCATACACAGGCAAAAGTCCTACTGAAATTAGTGCGTTTTTTCTTTAACATTTGTTTGAAACGAAGCTGGCTAAGTGCACAGGAGAACCTGTATTTTTCAGCTGGCGGTTTAGGCAGAACGAGGTGTGCTTGATAATTTTTGTTTGCATCCTACAATCATACCAGGATATTTTTTTCTTTCCTGAGAGAGACCCAGTCTTCTTCCAGCAAGATACTATTCCTTCATGTTTCATGGAAGTTTTATGAAGTTTTCATTTAAGTAATATATGAAGCCTACCCAGAGAAAATGCAGAGCCATAGATTTTTATTTATTTATTTTTTTTATGAAGTACATGTTCCTTGTCACTGTGGGATACAAAAACTATGTCTGCACTGATCAGGGCTAACACACAGATCTGTTAGATTACTTCTTAGCATGGTTTTACCAGTTAGTGTCTTCCTAAAAAATACCTTGCTGTATTTCCGAGTATGGTATGGGCCAAGGACCATTCCTGGTACTTTGTTTGGTCAAGCCATCCTAGTCTGGAGAACAAGATAATTGATAATTTCAGTTTTAGCCTTACAGTAACACTGATCTGGCAGATGACCTTAGGGCAGAGGAGCAATCTCCAGACAATTTCCTAGGGCAGATGTAGTTTTAAAGTCGCTCTTTTTCACAGATTCACAGATTCACAGATATTAGGGGTTGGAAGGGACCTAGAAGACCATCCAGTCCAACCACCCTACCTGATCAGGATCACCTAGACCAAGTCACCCAGAGCAGGATCACCTAGACTAAGTCACCCAGGAACAGATCCAGGCAAGTCTTAAGTGTCTCCAGAGATGGAGACTCCACAACCCCCCTGGGCAGCCTGTTCCAGAGCTCTGGCACCCTCACTGAGAAAAAGTTCTTCCTTGTGTTGACCTTAAACCTCTTGTGCTCCAACTTGCACCCATTGCCTCTCGTCCTGTCATTGGATGACATTGAGAAAAGTCTGGCTCCATCCTCTCTACACTCACCCTTAACATATTTATAAACATTAATGAGGTCCCCCCTCAGTCTCCTCTTCTCCAGGCTAAAGAGCCCCAGCTCTCTCAGCCTCTCCTCA
>VYZU01066545.1:4738-19632 GCA_013401355.1 Ceyx cyanopectus
CCTCCTTCCCTCCCCAGCCACCCCACCGCTCCCCATGGCAATTTATTTACTCATCTGGAGGGCACAGCCCCGGCGGTCTCTTGACTCAGCAGTCCGGGGCCGATGGGAGCCGCGGGAGCAAATTCCAGGCAAGAAATAATCTCATGACTTGTCTCGGAAAAGATTGCTCTGCAAAGATCCCCTTACGGTCACGGAGAGCTCTCCGTGCCCGCCCCTCCAGCACAGCCCTGACCAGGCTCCCAATTTCCCAACCTCAGGGAGCTGGGGCAGGCAGCCAAGGCAGCCCAGGGGGACTCAGTTGGACCTTTCTCCTTTGGAAAAAGAGAGGGATGGACTCGGAGCTGGTGCCTGTTCCTCACCCCAGGGCACAGGGCTGTGGGGAGCTGGAGTTGGTTTGCCAGGGCAGGGAGCCCAGAGCTTGGGGTTGTGTTGATTTTTGGGTTAATCCTCCTTTTCCTTCCCCCGCTTCCCAGGGAGGGGTTTAAACCCTTCCTTGGTCCCCAGGCACTTTCAGTTCTTCCACCGGGGTGTTTGCTCAGTCTCTGGCATTACCCTCAGCAGGGCTGGCTCTGGGGTTGACTGGTGAGTTCTACTGATGCCTTTTTTTGCCTGTTGGCTGTTTTTTCATCCTCTGTGTTACTCTCACCCTGGCCTTTTTTCCCTACCTCCTCCCAGTCCGGCATCCCTCGAGTCCCACCCCTCTTTTAAGGCACTTTGGGAGGTCTGGTCCCATGCCCTCTGCCTGACCACGGGCTCTGGGGATGGGGTGGGATTAGTTTGTGTTGGGAATGGAGGATCTTTGCAAACCTGTGTTTCTTTGGGAGGAAGGCTGGCCTGTGTGTGGGCATGGCTGCTGAGCTCACAGCTCTTGTACTCAAGGCTCGGGAGCACACAGCTCCTGGGACTGTGACCACAAGGACACAGGGCTCTTTGGGAATCCTGCACCCTGGAAGGGCTCTCGTCCACCATGAGATGATGGTGGCCATGCTGCCTTGTGAGATGAAGATGCCTGGGGAGAGGAACCAGCCTGTGGCTCCATATATTACCCATATACTTTCCCCCCAGCCCTTAAGCAGCGGGAGCTCAAGGCCAAGCCACCGAGGGAGACTTGCACCCCCAAGCCACCCATCCAGGGCCCTGTGAAAGCTCCTCCAAGCTCGTTACAGTTGCCGGAGGATTCTCAGAGTTCCTGGCAAGGACTCCCAGCTCCTGAGTCGCCCAGTGACACCCCCTCCACCCCCTCCTCCATTTATGTCTCCTCCTAATAGCCTCTTGGCCTGAGCAGCCGAATTCAATCAGCCCTTTCACCATCTGCTCCCAGGCACTTCTGCTGGGGAAGGCTCAGGGCCAGGGAGGCTGTAATTCCTTAATAGCTTCCGGATGCTGCGCGCGGGGTGGATGCGAGGGCCGCGAGTGTCTCAGCCTCTCTCCCTCTGCAGCCTTCCCTGAGCTTTCCAAGCTCAGCCTTCCTCTGGGCACATCTGAGCACCTCCAGCCACTGATTTATCCCAGGCTGAGGCCAATGGGTGACATAATCTCCATCCTGGACAAGCCTTGGCTTTGGGATGGGGATGACTGAAGCTGATGGGGCAGCCCGGTTCATCTTTGGCAGACTTCCCCTTCCCCACCTTCATCTTCCCAAGGCCCAGTCTCTGCACTGGTGCCTTCCCCAATGGGAAGTTTCCTAGAAGTCAGAACTAGAAAAGACCTTCCTAGGGTTGTTTGGGAAAACTCTTGCTCTGGGGATGCCCAGAAGGGCCAAAGCCCAGGAGCTCTGTGCTCACCCTGGGATGGCTCTTCAGCTGCCTGGTGTGCTTGGGGAAACCCCTTGTTCCTTGCTTTCCTTTCCTTGCCTGCTTACAAATAAATAATATCAGGAGAATAGTTCCAGGGGGTTGTGAAATTAAATTGATTTGGCACTGGTGTTTTGGAGGCACTCTAACCAGCATGGGTCAGAGAGCTTTGGTTCCCAGGTTTCTCCCAGGGCCCATTCTGGCCTCTGTCACTGGAGCAGCTTGGCAACCTCTCAGGGGACAGGGAGGTGAATCATTATCAGGCTGGCAGGCACCACCCAGGGATGGCCTTGTCCCTTGTCCCCAAGGCCAGTGTGAAGCTGACCCTCATTGGCCTTGCCCCAGCGATACCTTTGCTTGCAGAGCTTTCAGCCCAGCCAGAAAAAGCCTCTGAACTGGAGAGCTGGGGCTGGCTCAAGCAGCAAAGTCAAGGGAGCAGGTCCTTTGCTTTGAGCATCTCCTGCCTCTTGTGTGCAGTTGGTTCTTTCTCCCCTCCTGTGAAACAACGCTGTGCTGGGAGCTGCAGGGGAGGTGCTCGGGGTGTGCAGCAAATATTGTGAGCTCCTCAGGTTTGATTTCAGCTGCAGGGGGTGGTTGTGTGTGTTTGTGAGCTGAGGAGAGGGAGAAAAGGTACCTGAGAGGAGGGGCCAAGGTACGTGCGAGTGCAAGTCTTTGGTGGCACTAAATCCAGTGATGCAAAGAGGTAACTCCGTGTCTAGCGCAGGGGAATTAGAGGTATGTGGATCATTCTGCTCCCTGCCATCGTTTGGCAGCTGCTGGCAAAGTTGTCTATTTACTCTAAAGAATTATAAATAATTCTGTTGATTAAAATGATTGATTGTCCTCGGTCTAATACTCTTCAGTCAGAGCAAACAGGGCTGTGATTTACCAGCCGCGCTTTGACCTCCCAACCCAGATCTGTTTGCAAAAGGCCTGTGCAATTATTTGTTGTGATTTTAAAGCCAAATACCCTCATCTCCCCTCTTCTCCTTTGGCCACTGCAAAGGAGTAACCTGATAAGGGAGGACCAACCCAGAGTCTTCCTGTGCCCTGGGCAGAAAGGGATGACAGGGTGGTGAGATGGGGACCTGAGTCAAGGCTTCTTCTCCTCTGCAGTGCTGGTTCACAGATCACAGAATGACTGTGGTTAGAAGAGACCTTCAAAATCATCTAATCCAACCTTAGACCCACCACTAAACCGTGTCCCTGAGCACCAGGTGCTCATGCCATTTAAATGCCCTCAGGGATGGCAACTGCACCACCACGCTGTGCAGCCCATCCCAATGTTTTGACAGCCCTTTCAGTGAAGAAGCATTCCCTAATATCCAGCCTAAACCTCTCCCAAAACCCCCCAAGTGCTCTCAAAAGGCTAATATTAGAAGAAGGGCTTTCTCTGAGTGAGTCAGCAGCAGCCAAGCCTCTGCCATCCAGGGGGTTGTGATATGCTGCAACTTGCACCCTCCCATTGAGCAATCGGCCGCCCGTGGTTTTTTTGCCGGCTTGGCTGCACGTCTGGCTGGCGTTGCCCTGGAGGGAAGGGTTGGCCAGGAAGGCTGGGGAGGTGGGGGTGGGACTCAGCAGGAATCTGCAGCTGCAGAGATGTGGCAAGTTTCTCCCCCTTCTGTGCCCTGGGGCAACCTGCATGCTCGGGAGGTGACCCGGAGCTGCCCAGTCTCCCTTCCCAACCGCCCTGTCCCTTCTTTGTCTTCTCTGCATCATGTGGAGAAGTCCTGAACTTGGGGAATGCTGTAGGAATACCCATGAGCCCTTCCACTCCTGGCTACTGTGGACACCACCACCGTGTCTCCACAGCAGGTCCAAGCCCTTCCAGGTTTAACAAACGTTCTTGGTTTATGAATGAGGGAGCTGGTGAGTGGAGGAGAGTGACTTTGAAGTGGAGGGAGATATTTGGGGGGTTGAACATCATCCTAGCCTGAGGATGCCTTGGGCTTTATCCTGCCATGTGGTACCCTCGTGTCTGGCGTGATGTGGCATTGACTCAGCCCCATGGGCAAGGGCTAGGACACAGAGAGATCAGTTTATGCAGGACTTGGGCTGAAAAACAAGTGAAGGTTGGGGAATTCCTTGGGACAGGCAGATTGGAGGCGTTCAGCTGAGTGGCTGCAAGTCTAATCCCCTCCTGAGGCAGGGATCATCAAGGCTGCTTTTCAGGACCAGTGGGCTCCCAGCAGCAGGGGCATCTGTGGGGTCTGTCTGCATCAGGGGCGTGTCGTACCGTGTTGATGGGCAGCATAAAGAATTGCTTATTCCTTCTGGGAATGGTTGTGGAGATGCAGTGAGGCCATCCTGAGCTGTGAGGTCATGTGTAGCTGCTTACAGAATGTGTTGGCACGACACTGTCTTCAGGTGAAGACTTAGAGAATTTGGGATCTCTCGTGGGGTGATGAAAGAGCTCAACTTGAGTTGAAAGTTCCTTGGCTCTTAGCCCTGTTGTGACAGGACAGCCCTGCCAAGAGATCTCAGCCTTCCCTTTTCACACTTCCCATCCCAACAGCATCTTCCTCACAAAATGTGCTGCTGAGGAACCTCAACCCAGTTTCACCAAATCTCTGCTTTCCCATTTCTGGGAAGCCACCATGTGTGGTTTGGCAGCTCCATCCACAAGCAAGCAGCCAGAGACCTTGCAGCTGAATCCCCACTGCATGTTTGTCTGTGTCCCTGGATGATGAAAGAGACGTAGATGAACATCTGGAGGAGAGCATGAGGTTAGAGAAATGATCCATCAGAACTTCTCTGGTGTGATTACAGTAGTATCTTGGTAGCACTATGCAGGTGGTTTTGCAGCCCAGAGTAGATCTATGTAATGATACTGGGATGCATCCCTCTCTTGGGACAAACCCTCCAGTCATGTCACTCCTTCACTGAAGGTGGCAGAAATGGCATCATCACCCAGAGATTTGAGATGAGTAACAGCAGAAATCCTGCTTTAAACCTGGCTGGAAGGGATGCATGTTCTCACAGGTGATGGGAAGCACTGAGGGGGTGGATGATCTGGACCACTGTGCCCCAGTCCAGCCATGGGTTTGCTTTGGGAGTGCTTTTGGGGCAGTGGAACCCTCCGGGGCAGTGAAGCCACGGCCATCCCTTCTTCCAGGGCTCCCAGCCCAGCCCGAAGAGAGTGAGGAATTTCAAGAGGCTTCTGGTCCCAGGCGTGAGCCATTCCAATACCTCGGGCAGCCTTCCAAGAAGCAAATGAATATCTGCTTGTTTGTTCGGTGGGGATCGCTGGGCTTTTGGAGGAGCTTTTTGTTGTTGGTTTTGTTTTTTTTTCCTCATGGTTCTTGAGCAATTTGAGCTTCCCTGCTGGGACTCGGGGTGTGAGGGGGTTTAGCTGCTCGTCTGCAGAGGAGCATCTCCCCGAGCTGAAACCCTGGTATGGGGCAGCTAACACCGGGCATGACCTGGGCTTGCTATTTACACTTGACCTCCTTTCTGTCGGGGCTGGGTGTCCCTTACAGGCTTCCCTGAGCCCACCCCTCCCTCCCCTGAGTGCTTGTGTGCCGGTGCACGGGGATTAGAGCTCTTTAGCAGAGCGGTTAGCGGGGATTAGAGCGAATTAGCACCGGGGAAGCGTGGCCTGTAGGCCCGTGCAGGGCGGGATGGAGGCCACCGAGCCTGAAAGGCCTGTAAGAGGGACCACCCTGCCTTGTGGGCTTGTTCTGTTGGGAAAGCAGTGGGGTGAAGGATGAGAAGAGGCTTCAGCTCCCGAGCAGGAGTGGTTTGGGCACATGGAGGTTGTTCCTGCTGCTTCCTGGGCTGGCTGAGCTGGGAGCTCAGCCTCTGCAAGGGTTTAGTGAAGAGGCCGGGTTTAGGCTTCTCTTGTCGGGCCAGCGGGTTCAGAAGAGGCTTCAGCAAATTTGTAGCCACGATGCTGTGAGATCTAAAGTTGCAGAAGCTGTTTGGAAGCTGATTTGAGCTCGTTTGCCTTGGCGGGGGGGGTTGTGTTGAGTTAACAGCAGTGCTGGAGCTAAACCGCACCGGCCTTGTAGCGCAGCCCAACCCAACCCACCTCTGCTCTTGCTTCGTCTTCACGGAAAGATCTTTTCTGCTGACTGCTTTGCATAGTTCTAATGAGCGGTGTCAAACCATGGCCACGTTCCCCAACCCCAAAGGTGGCCACATCTCTCCCGTGCTTGCTTTGTAGCCATCTGTGCTCCCTCCAGCATCCTGCTGCAACGGGGGAGGATGGAGCGAAGTCCTCCACCGAGGGAAGCCCTGCTGCAGGATGAGGAGCCTTTCCCAGGATTGCAGCGAGCGTTGACTCAAGCCCTGTGGTTTTGTTTAGCTTTGGCCCAGGGGTTTCTTTAGTGCTTCATTCCCTCCTCTCCCCCACAAAAGCCAGGGAGGACCAAGAGAGCTGCTGTTCCCCTGTGAGCTCCTGGGACTGCAGGGGATGCCTCTTTCCCAGGATCTCTGTCCAACACCCACATTATAAAGCTGGAAGAGAGCGAGAGGGAGTGGGAAGGATCCTGGACAAGGGCAGCAGGCAGGCTGGGAGGGCAGAGCCTGTGACGTTGATAGCATCAGGGTGGTGGGTGAAGCATCTTTCCACCTGCCCGTGCTGCTGCCTGGCATCTCACCAGCTCCAAGCTAGCCAGAGCCAACCCCTCCCTCACCTTCTGTGTCCAGTTTTCCACATGGGCACCTCACCTGAAGCACCCTCTTCTAACCAAGCTAGCATTCAAGCTGGGGTATCTCCCATTTCCCACAGCATCTCCTTACCTCACCCTCACCTTAACCTTTCCCCTTCCTCTCTCCCTGTGATGCTCTAAGCAGCGAAGTGGGCAGAAATGCTTTTATCTGCATTTAGGGAAGACAGTTTGCAGGCCCCTTCTTTAGGGGAAGGGCTCTGCCCCCCTGACACACCACATCTCCATAAGAAAGCTGCTGAATGCCGGAAGAAAGCCGGCTTTGTTGTGCTTTCTGCAGCGCTAAGCACTGTGGGCTTTCGGTTTCCTCTCTTGTTTTTTCTCTTGAAGCCCAGCTTTCATCTCAGAATATTTATTTTTCACTGCTTGAAGGAGGAAAAAAAAAAACCCTGACTTATTTTTCTTTTTTAAGAAATATATTTATCTTCAATTAAAATAGCAAATGTCTGTGCCTTTTGTGCCATTTCTTGCAGAGTCTCTGGCGAGTTGCTGCAGGAAGGGGAACCAAATCTCCCCTGCGAACTGCTTGGTCCTCTGCCTCTCTCCTCCCATCCCATCCCATCCCATCCCAAGCGAACACCTCTGAGCACTGGCTGCTCACCCCTTCTCCCCATCCATCCTTGCTTCCCAGTTTTCCCCTCTGTTCCCTTTTTTTTCCAGCTTTCTGTCCTGCTTTCCCTTTTCCCTCCCTGGATTTCGCTGCCCTTTCCATCCGAGGAGCCCTAATTGGAACAGGCCGGCTCCTCTCCTGCTTCCTGCGTGGGAGTGAGAGGCAACGCTTGTGAAAACAGTTCAAAAGTGCAGACAAATTTTTGCCTAATCCTTCCTAAATAACAGGGGGCTCAGCTGGGGTTATTTGCCCGGGTGTCCCAGCTCCAGAGCGGGGGGCACCTGGGAAAGGCAAAGCTGCCCTGGGGGGGGAGCAGAGGTGCCTGGTGATGATGGTGGAAACCTGAGCTGGGGTGATGGTGCCTCCAAGGTGCCTGGGCTGCTTCGTTGCGGAGCGTGGGAAGGGTCTCCAGCTCCAGTCCCCCCTCTCCCCAGCCTCCTCTTATCCTGAGAAAGGTTTCTCAGCTGCTGAACCCTGACAGCTGGGGGACATTGGGAAATCTGCTGTGGTTCAGCTTCCCCCATAACTAACTCTGCCCTAGTTTTGGTCCTTCTGAAGGCTGGGATTGAGGGGGCTTGGCTGAGTTTGGCCAGCATCATGTTTGATGTGGGCTTGAGATGGGGAGTCTTGGGGCTTGGTGGTCACGGAGACAAACCCCATGTCTCTCCTTGCAGAAGCTGTGAGAAACTCGTGCTCCATCACAGACATCCAGCATGGAGAGATGATCTGCTCTCAAGGTGGGGCAGTGCTGGTAGCTGGGCACATTAGGGGCTCAGCAGAGGATGGCTGAGGATGGCTAGCTCAGGCTCAAGGGCTGAAGTCCTTTGAGGAGATGGTCACAAATTCTTACAGCCTTCGGACGAGATGATTTTTCTGGACTCTGTGCAAATGGTCTGGTTTGAAACCAATACACATCTTCTCCCCTTGCCTCCTTTGAGTCACCAAAGGGCCCAAAATCCCCACGATGTCACTGTAGTGTGGGGGGAAGGGGAGGCTCAGGAGGCTGGGCAGGGAGAAGGCTTTTACCTGAGACAACAGCGCCTTGGGTTCCTGACCTTGGTGTCCATCCATCAGAGCAAGGGCAGGAGGAGGCCGCCGGGTCAGCTGGCTCCACTCTGACCTGCCAGACATCCATTTACACACAGGCTACTGGGGAAATAAGGGGGACCAGACAAGGACACACTGGAGCTTTTGATGGGAAAAAAAGTGAGTGGCCGAGGGGAGCTTTAAAGAGGCATTGACCCCGAGTGGAAACTCGGGTGAAAAATGACTTTGCTCCCATCCTCCTGCTCAGAGCAGCTTCTTTTTTTTTTAACTTTTTTTTTTCTTCCCCCCTTTACTGCCATTTATTTTGCTTATGCAATCAGATGCTAATGCTTTGGCGTGCAGCACAGGCGCTTACGTTTTAAGGTCAAAATCCCCAAAGTTTGTAAATCATCGTCCTTTAAAAAGATCAGATGTGTAGAAATAGTTTATACATGAGGAGCCTGGTGAGAGCAGAGTGGGAATTTGGCTGGGAGATGAACTCGGTGCTCTTGGCCTCTGCCCCTTTGCTGGCTGGTTTTCTCCCTGGCTCCACATCTGTTGGTGCAACACCTCATGCAAGTGGGGTGGTGGGTTTGGGGCAGATCCCTCCATGGTGTGAAAGCCACGTCAGGATGCAGCGCTGGCTCTTGGGTGGCATCAGGGGCGTTGCCATCCTCGTGTCTTGCTGAACTCCCATCCCCAGGGATGTCAGGGAGATGGAGAAAAAATAGGTTTTAAGAGCTGCAGAACCCCTCCTTGCTTTGGGAAGCTGCAGCCAGATGAATTGTCCCTTTCTGCCTTCCCACCGTGCAAGGCAAATGACTTCTCTCAGCTCTACAGATGCTGGAGATGACGGTGACATAATTTTCCAGTGTGACTGCAACTCTTGGTAGTATTTAAAAATCAAACCCTAACAAGCCAGCCTGGCCTCCCAGGAGGAAAACCAAACACAGCTCCCTGTCTGTGGCACGGCAGCAAGAGGGAGGACACAGCACCCAGGCAGCCACCCGCCCGTGGCAGCCGTGGTGAGGAAACTTGAATGGGCAACACCAAAAACAAGATGGCAAAGCCAAGCCTGGGATGTGATGCTCTGCTGCCCCAGATACCCCTGCTCTTGCTTTTTAGTTGAAATTCTTCACATTTCTAAACTGAGCTTAGATTTGGAGATGGGTTTTGGTGCTGGTGAATTCTCTGTCCCATTCGTCTTGTCCCAGCATGTGTGTGTACAGCAGGAGGAATGCAAAAGGGACCTTTCATTTGTGCAAGGCTTGATTAAAATCTTGGAGAGGGGTTTCATATGGCAGTGAAAGCTGAAACCAGGGGGAGCTCAGCCTGGGGTGCTTTTGTTACTGAAATTCTGCTTGGCTCTGACCTCTGAGCATCCCAAAATGAAGGTGAAGGACTTGTCTGGGGGTGCTGGAGGACATCACCAGGGCTTGATTCTCCTCCCTGGAAGGGAACTCCCCTTCACCCAGCAAAGCTGCATTGAGCAGAGCCAGTTAAAGTCCACCGTGCTCCCCAGGGCTTAACAAAAATGATACTTAAATAAATTTGGGATCTCAAACCCAGCAGAGGCAGAATTTAGATTAAAAATCCTCCATCCCTCTCAGCTCTTTCAGCTCACACGGCTATGACTTGTCCACAAACACGTATGCAGAGCTTTACAAACATGTTTAGTTTCACATGTGTGAGCTCTTCTATAGATGTGGGACCCTGCTGACTAAAATAAGGCTGCTGCAAGCGTTAGCAGGCTCGGGGCTTTTGGGCTGTTTTGTCTTCTGAAGAAACTAACTCGTAGCAACGGGCTGACAGGAAGAAAAGTAGATGATGTTTCAGTCCTCAATCTGCCCAGTGCAATGTGTTTTGAAGGAGAAACCTCCAAATGCACATTTGGGTTTATTGTGCTGTTTGAATAGAAACCTTCCTCTGGCACTTCACTTTTTAATTTTCTTTTTTTTTTTTTTTTTTTTAATTAAATTTTCAAATTTGACTGTTTGCTTCTCCAATGACCTCTCCTTGAGAATCCCTTTTAAGCCGCCCCTGTTTTGACATGTTGTTTGTGCAGAGCTCAGCATTCACCTCACTAAACCAAAACCCTCTCCCTGGCTACTGAAAAAGTGACTCTCGGGGTCTGTGCAAACCTGACCTACTGGAGAAAATGGGGAGGGGTGGGGGGGGCTGGTGATAGGTCGTTTTGCAGCGAAAAAAAGCACAACTCTGCACGTACCTCACCTTGCCCCTCTGCTCTCTGTGGTGTGCTCACGGCCGCTGCCTCCACACTGGTTTTTCACGAGTGATTCAGTGTCAAAATTGGGGTTAGAAACGTTTTCTGAACCTAACCCTGTGACTCATCTTCCCATAGCACCCGGGAGCAGTGAACTGCCGTTTAACCAGCCGGTGGAGGGGAGCGGATTCCTGGGTGGTCCCTGTAACCACAGAGCACAGAAAGCAAAGCATTAAAATGTAACCTGAGGATGAAGGGAAAGGGGCACTGAACCACTTTCTCCCGGTGTTATCTCCACGCGGCAGATGGAGAGCAGAGATAGCGAGGGGCTGCTGCTCAGTTTTCCGTGCCCTCTCCAGCCAAATCCAGTCAATAATGAAGTGTAATTTGTCAAATAGCCTTTGAATGTCTTATTTGCTTTCCAAGGTCCCGGTGATTCCACTGTGGCAGGCAATCCTTGATCTGTTTGCTGGGGTTAGGGGAAGGAATCAGGTCCCAGGAGACTCGCTGTGGTCCTACCTGAGCAAAGAGTCATTCCTGGACTGATGTTAGAGGGAGCTGCAAAGAAAGGGGATGATTTTCCTTGAATCAGAATCACAGACTGGTTTGGGTTGGAAGAGACCTTGAAAAGTCCTCTAGTCCAGCCCCCCTGAAGTGAGCAGGGACATGTCTTTTCCTTGGGGACAGTGGGTGGAAGGTGCAAAGATGGAGACTGAAATGTTGCTCCCTGTGGCTTGGCAGTGGAAGTGCCTTTGGTGCATCCAGCTGCTGTTTTGCAGGTTTCCACAAAACAGAATTCTGACATTCAGCAAAACTTCAGAAGAGCTTGCACACGATGTCATTTTTCCACTGGGAAAAAAAAATAAATGGAGTTTTCAATGAAAACTTTCCAGTCAGCTGCTCAACCAACCTCAGGTGGAATATAGACAGAGGAGATGGATGAAACTCAGGCATTGGAGATGATGGTTCCATGAGGCTTTTCTTCTCTGTGAGAGATGGTTCTGAGGAATGCTTAAAATCTATGAAAAAGAGCCAAACCTTTATTCAGATTGAGGACTCTTATTTTAATGGTTGCTTTTGTTTGTCAAACTCGTTGGCTACAAATCTCCTTCTCCTTCCAAGTAAATGAGAAAAAGAGGAAAATAAAAAAAAAAAAAGAAAGGAAGAGCTTTGCCTTCCATCAGGACTTACTCCAAAGCCCAGCTCTTGGCTTGGCCCCACGCTCTCCCATGAGAGTGGCTGAGCATTGTTTGGTGACTCACCCCGAATCGCGTCGCTCTGAGCTGTGGGGCTGCACATGATGTAACTCTGGGCTAATGTGGGATTTTCCAGCTCTTGTTTCTTTTCCCTCCTTCCTTGAATGGGTTTTCTGCCGGTTCTTCATCCTGCTTCAGCCTGCTGTCAACTGAATTTTTCCAGGATTGGCCATGATGCTTTAAAATTAATATTTTCCTTTTGGTTTTCCTTGGACTGGGATGCTCAGGGGTGGAGTAGGAACTCAGAGATGCTTTTCTCTCTGCTTTCTTCTTCACCCTGGTATGGGGCTTCAGCTTCATTGGCACCTGGACCTTCTCAGCTGTCTCCACCTGGCATGGTGAAGTCCAGCAGGCTACTCTCTGGAAAGGTCTTTGATATCACCATGAAACTGCCAGTAACACGTTCATGGTTGGCTTGTGGGGAGACCTTGAGCACCATGAAGCTATGGCTTGTACAGCATTATTAGAAGCACAAGGTTGTGGTTAAGAAGCCTCTTTGTGTACCTGTGGAGTTTAGGTGGAAGGATAGAGGGTCTGGGTGTGAAAATTGCAGAAATAAAGAAGATTTCCCATGTTTTTCTGACCAGCACAACTCCTGTTGTCTTTCCCAGACCCACATTCTCATGGTCATTCTTCTCTCCTTCTTCTTCCAGATATGGAATGTGCAGATGTGCCTTTATTAACTCCCAGCAGCAAAGAGATGATGTCTCAGGCGTTGAAAGCCACCTTCAGCGGCTTCGCCAAAGAGCAGCAGCGGCTGGGAATCCCCAAAGGTAAGACCTGAATTCCCAGTGGGTGCTGTGGGAGAGACACAGGGAGCGTGTCCTCTGCCAGGCTGCTCCCCTCCACATCTGATGATGCTCTTCAGGTCCCGTTGCCTTGTTTCTTGGAAGCTTTAGCTGGAAAAATCTGCACATACAGGCAAAAACTTTGACTGCACCTGTCAGACAGATTGTGCACATCTGTCCTGCTACTTCTGCTGGGTGACTGCTCTTGAAGCTCTGGGGACCTGCTCCTTTAGAGGCAGCTCCAGGGCTTCTGTTTGCAAGTCATGTCCAGTATATGGAGAAGCAGCAGGAATACTTTACCACAGAAAACAAGAAAAATGGAGACATGAGTGGGAGAAGGGGTCAGAGATCTGATGAAAACATTAAAAGTCCCAGACAAATCCCAAACTTGTTCCTTGTTTAAAATTAATCTGCAAATACAACCAATCCAAACTATAAACGTGATGTCTCCCACATTTGCCAGTGGGATAGCAGGACCAGCTACGAGCGCAGGGCAGCTGGAGCACTCTCTGTGTGCTGTTCTCCTGGGGACCTGGCTGGTGGTTGCTCATTAACGGATCTCTCCTACACCCAGATCCCCAGCAGTGGACGGAGACACACGTGCGGGACTGGGTGATGTGGGCAGTGAACGAGTTCAGCTTGAAGGGAGTGGACTTCCAGAAGTTCTGCATGAACGGAGCTGCCCTCTGCGCCCTGGGCAAGGAGTGCTTCCTGGAGCTAGCGCCTGACTTTGTGGGAGACATCCTTTGGGAACATCTGGAGATCTTGCAGAAAGGTGAGTCCTGGAGTCACCGAGCTGAATGGCTCAGGCCATCCTGCCTCACCTGAGCTGGGGCCTTTCCAAAGACCTCAGCTGTGCGATCAGGTGTTCACTTGGGCTTTAATCCCTCTAAAAGCACCTTTGGAAGCCCGGTTTTCCAGTAGGATTTCAAATGGGCATCCCAACCGGTAGCAGGCGATGCAGATGTTGGCACTGCTTGAAAGAGGAAGGGTGTTTGCACTGGCTGCTTGGCCAGAATCCACAGCGGGCTGGGACACTCTGCCTGCTTGGAAACGATGGTGGGATTTTCCAGAGTATTCTTCTCTCAGCTCGTTCAGCTCCTGTTGTGAATTTTACTACTTCCCAGGTACAACAATACCACCAAAACCATCCCACCCTCGTTTCCCAGTAGCTGTTGGAAGCTGCTTTGCTTTGTTCCGTGTCCCAAAAGCTGTAACAGCATTTTGTTAGGAGTGACCGTGTCTCCTGCTCAGAACAAGCCATCTCTACCTCTCCCCACCTGTTCAGGGGTGTTGTCATTGATTTGAGGGTCACAAATTGACTTTGGGTGTTGATTTTTATAGTGTCCAAGCAACTCTTAACCTGGGATGGTTTCTAAAGAGTGGACGAAGAGCTGAACACCTTCAGCTGAGCCACAAGCAAGAGCTGCAGCAAATCTGGGCTCCTTCTGGTGCTCCTTTTTGAACAGAAGTCTTTGCTTTCCTGGAATGTCCCTTGCGCTCTTGTCCTGACCCTGAGTGCTTGTCAACATGGCCTGTTGCTGGTGGCAGGAAGGAGAGGGTGTGGGGACCAAAGTTATGCCTTCCAGGAAACCATTGACAAATGGATTTTAATTGCTGATTACTAATTTTACCGCTACCTGTGGTCTGCAAAAGGTAAACACGGCTCTTCCCAGGCCCTGTGTGTGATGGGCTTGTTTTTCTGCTCTTTGACTCTGCCCTGGTTCTTCTCATTTTGCATAATTTTTATTAAGTGCTTGTATCAACTGCAAGCAGCCTAACCAAACAAAGCAAAATGCTGTGGTCAGTCCAGTCCCTCCATGCTATGAGCCATGGCTTGTAATGTGGAGATGCCTCTTTGCCACCCTTCTGCACTGGTTTGGGTTGTAACCCACTGGGGAGGGCTGCGATGTGCTGCAGATACTGACTGAGGCATCAGGAAGAGGAACCAGCCTCATGTTGTGCCAGGGAGGTTTAGGTTGGAGCTAAGGAACAATTTCTTCCCCTCCAGAGTTGTCCAGGCTTGTCCCAGCCTGCCCAGGGCAGTGGGGGAGTCCCTATGATCCCTGGAGGGGTTTCCAGGCCATGGAGCTGTGGTGCTGAATGTCATGTTTTATTAGTGCCCTGGCACTGATGGGACAATGGTTGGACTTGAGGATCTGGAAGTTCTCTTCCATACAAAATAATTATATGATTTTATGATGCCATGGTCAGGAGGATGCAAAAAGCCTGAGAGAAAGTAGCTTTTACAAAGAAGCTGGAAACCTTTATGCTTGTTGCAGCTTTTCTTTGAAAAGGATGAAAGAGGATAAAGCTGAATGTCTTTGTCTCAATACTGTTCACATAGTAGCCCTGAGAACCAGGAAGTCTCCATCTGATGTTCAGTTTTACATTGTCACTTCTTGCATAAACTGAGCTGGAGCTTCTCTGATGGGTTCTTAACCCAGTTCCCAGAAGGGCAAGATCTGTGAAGTATTTGGAGATAAACTCAAAAGATCTTCCAAGAAACAACCTCACCCCAAGCACT
>VYZU01066551.1:5567-20713 GCA_013401355.1 Ceyx cyanopectus
AAAAAACTTTTTCACAGTAAGGGTGACAGAGCTCTGGAACGAGCTGCCCAGGGAGGTTGTGGAGTCTCCATCTCTGGAGACACTCAAGACCTGCCTGGATGTGTTCCTGGATGACTTGGTCTAGGTGATCCTGCTCAGGCAGGGGGGTTGGACTGGATGATTTTCTAGGTCCCTTCCAACCCCTAACATTCTGTGATTTTGTGATTCTGTGACTTTTTGCTGATGGTAGTTACTGTTGCTGGACCTGCTCTGTTCTTGTCTGGGTGGTGTGTCCCTGCCCCTGCTTTGCTGTTACCCTCAGCTATAGAATAGCAGTGGAATAAGAGCCTGTGCCTGTGGGAACTCAACAGAGGACAGTGGTTTTCAGTTTCCAGTTACTCAATATCATCCATTTGTTTGGTTTAGTCCCTTTGATGTCAGTGTGTGTCTTTGATGAATTTTTGACTTTATCAATAGAACTTGCTATTTCATAAAAAAAAATTTAAAAATTACTTGTCTGACTTAGCTTCCCTGGAAATGTGCCAAGATGTATATTCTGCTGCCATAATTTTATTATTTACTTATTGTCTCCAGTATTAAGCTTACAAGACTGGGAGGATACCTCATTTCCCCTTAATAGGTTGACTGTCTATTAGTTACCACCTTTATGATTTTAGAACATTTACATGATCTTTTACAGGCCTCTCAGACTCTTCCAGATTTATAAAAAGTCACTGTATGCAGATCAGAGTGTTCCCTGGCAAGATGTTTTCATACCCCCAAGTGAGAGCTGGCCAGTGCCATTTATTTTCTTCTGGGTAATATTTCTCTGCTAACTGATGGGACAAGAAGAGGCTCCACAGGTACTTTAGTATCTATGAGCACTTCCATACACAAAGTGCTGGCAGGAGTATGAAGTAAATGCTGACATTAGAAGGACTTTAAAAGGAGTTAAAATATTTGCAGAAAGATTAAAAGGTCAGGTTTTCCATGATTCTGCTCCACAATGGAGACAGAAGTGTAGTCCTGGCTGTAAGCCTTCCCTGTATTATGTATATTAACTACTGCCTTCCTTGAACTTTTCTCATTTATTCTTTGTTTCACCAGTCCAGTCCAAGCCTCATTTGGACTTACCATTCAGGTCATACTCCCCACACTCCTTCATGAAGAAGCTGTAAGCTTCAGCCCATCTATCGTCCGAGTGGGAGTCTGTACACAGCAGCTCCCACCCCTGAGAATCTACCTTCCCACTGCTTGGGTGGGCACAAAGCAGCCTCAGTACTCTTGACAGCTCCTCACTGTTTTGAAAAGCAATTCAGTTGTCAATGACTGGGCAGGAAGTGACCCAAACTGCAGCATTTGGGTCTTGGAAAAACATTTTCACTCATATTCTACTGCAAAAGATGATGAATTAACCAAAATTCATATATATATATATTTAACAGAAGAAATCACAGTAAAACTATCCCCAGTGTGAGCAATTAGTGGTGAAAGAGCATTTGTTTTAGGAGCTAAAAAATGTGGGGAAGTGGTCAAAATAATCCAGATGACTTTAAAAAAGGATGTGTGAGAAAAAAATTGAACTCATCAATAATCATGCATGGGCAAAATATTTTAAGTTTTTTCCTTTTACATTGTTTTACTTCGAAGACTTTCTGAGTTGAAGGATATATTCAGAAAATTCATAATATGTTAGATAAAAGTGTATCAAATGAGCCACCTGCCATGAAGGAAGCACATCATTACACACTAAAGGTATCCTTTGCCATCAGTAACCAAAATTTCACATCTCTGTAATCCTTCTTGAGCTTTGTTCATCATTTTCCCTAAGTGGAGCTGAATTATTTGCTTGTTATTGGACTGTGCCAGTGAGAAAAGCAAAGGCAAGGGGAAACAAAATAATGTTCCTAATAACTCATTTCTTAGAACAAGATCCTCTCAGCCTGCTATAGTAAAGACACTCATGTGGTTGGGGTTTGTGCTTCTAGGATACATCACTTGATGTGTCTGGGATAGATCAGGGCCTCTTTGAAGTCAATGGGAGTTTTGTGCTAAAATATATCTTGTGTTCTGTCACTTGGGCAAATGTCCACCTCTAGGCTACAGCAGAAGCAAAATCACCACATTTGTTTTCACTTCTGACTTGCTGAAAGTAGGATTATATTACTTGTATATTTCATTCTGAATTATTTTTTTTTCTTATTTAAACAAAGATACCACTGTGGTATAATCTGATACCAAGTACTGTGTGAGAAGCTAGAGAAGTCAGTTACAAATGAAATTGTAGACATCATTTACTGTTGACTTGCTTTTAACTCAGTGTTTTTCTTCATCTGCAGCTACCATGTAATTTCTTTTCGTCAGCTCATACTTCTGTATCTCACAACACAAGCAGTAGCACTGCTCACTCGAATTCCCAGATTCTTCTCACATTGTGCCACTTCCTTAATATTAAACTCCACCTTTCTCTTGAGTACATATATTACAGGGGAAAAACGAACATAACTTCTAACAAGTTGTCAAAAGGGTGCAGCAAAACTGTAACATTCTGAGAAGGTAAATATATTCTGAGTCAATTTTTCACTATGCAAATTGTATTGATTAGTGTTTTCCTCGGATGATCCAAGGGCCCAAGAAACACTCTTCCAGTGACTGGCTAAATTTGATTTTTGTTTGTGACCAGCATGAATGTTGACCTTTGCCTTCTTGACTGATCTCTGCAACCCCTAGAAAGTTCATGGAAAGGTCACAGAGCAGCACTGACTTCCTCTGCTTGTGCCTGTGCCTGTGTGTGCCTGCGTGTACCTGCGTGTGCCTGTGTCTGTGTGTGCCTGCTTGTGCATGCATGTGCTTGTGTGTGCCTGCGTGTGCCTGTGTGTGTGTCTGTGTGTGCCTGCGTGTGCCCACATGTGTCTGAGAGTGCCTGTGCATAACTGCGTGTGTCCGTGTGTGCCTGCCTGTGTCTGCGTGTGCCTGCATGTGCGTGGGGACACCTTCCTGGCACTGAGCCCACGGAAGGGTTGTTCTCGCCCATTGTCAGCTCTGGTTTCATGTTTGTGGAAATCTGGACCCACTTAAACCAAAAGCAACAAAGTAAAACCAGGCAAAAGGGCACATCACTTTTCATTTACTGAGCACCTTTTTTTGCCTTATTTTATACTGGCAGTTTCTCCCTGGGTAGCTTTAAAGTTTTGTCTCAGTTCAGATATGCTCTTACCTCAAAGAAACAGTACTGCACAGAATAGCTGGCTTTGTAAAACGAAATTACTAGAATGTGACTAGAAACAACAGAAGAAATGGCTAACATGTTTTTTTTCTTAAATACACACATATTAAAAAGAATGTATTCTTCCCTGGGATTGTTTTGGCATAGGTGCATAAGAGAAATAAAAATTATTTCTTGTATATTCTTTAGCTGATTCCTTTCAATAGAAAAGTTCAGCACTGCTTGTCACTGCAAAGGGGAGTATGAATCTCAGAGAAGTTGCTCTGCTAACACCTTCAGCTATACAGCACCCGCTTCCAAACCAGACCTTAGAAAGCAGCACCATTAGAGGGTTTTAAATCTCTGCTCAGAAACTGCATCTATTTACAAACAGCAAGAATAGCTCTGAAATTGTGAAAAAAATGCACTTGCATCATATTTAGAATGATTGTATGTGGGGGATATAACAATACTTTTCAAGACTGTAAGCACTGTGTATATTAATATCTTGTGCTATTTATCTTGCAGATATACAGTGCTGGAAGTTGCTGGCTGCAAGCTGGTGAGCTTGTAGCAGTGAGAAGGAAAGATCTTGCCGTTTGTCACTGGCTGTATATCACTGCAGCTGTGCCCTTTGATTACACAGAGGGCTCCTCCAGCCATTAATAATAGGAAACACTTTTTGTCTGGTGGCTGCACTCAGCGCTGTCCTCTACACCTCGGCTCTGCAGTGAGGTAGAAGAGGTAAATTAAGGATGGAGCTTGTTCATTTTACATTTACACTAGATGTGTAAACAAGGATAACCTTTGTTTTCCTCAGAAAAGATGCCAATTTCTTCTACCAACACAGTGACTGGTTTTTTGTTTTTTTTTTACAGAAACAATATAGCACTGCCAATTACACCTTGCTGAGGAAGTGACACTAATGAATCACAATAATGCTGCCACAGCATCATGGAAAGTCCTGTGACGCTGGCCTTGCAGATTAATTGCATCACATATAATAGCAGAGCCACATCTGCTGGCCAGGTGTATCAGTGTAAGATATTTTTCCCCAAAAAGCAGCTTAGAGGAAATCAATATATAGGCTGAATGAAGCCTGAGATATGAATACTGCACTGCCAAAATTAGATTAGCTGTCTGAAATGGTCACAAATAATTGATGCCAAGATTGGAAAATTCTAAACTGGTGTAAATCATTTAGCAACAGAGAGCACTACAAAAGGCATTTCATGCTTGATCTGCAAAATGAATCAAAATTAATGCTAAGCTCATGTGGCATGCTGTTGCTCTTACCTCTTACAGCACAGTGTATCTGAGCTGCTCCAGAGAGGTGTTTGCAGTCAGTGGTGCATGGAATCTCTCTGGGTCTGGCCTACATTGATCATCTCCTGCAACACCTTTGACACAACAGGAAAAAGCTAATGACTATTTGTCTTAGCACTGCCTTTGGTCATGTGTCAAAACCTTGCTTTAAACCATCCCAATTTTTATTTAAAATGAGCAGTTCTGAGAAACAGAATAAAAACCAACAAAAAACCATGAGCATTTTTGAAACAATGCCCGTTCCTGCTAGCCATTATTCCACATCTTCTGCCCTTCAATTGCTAAAGGTAACCAGCCCATCAGTCAGGCCACAACTAGATTTGCACTGGAGGAAAGGCTTCTGCAAAATGCAGCTGTTTTGGAGGTGCTCCAAATATCACACAGAAAGGTATCGTTCCTGTCTCTGCATTTAATAAAAAATGGTATCCTCTCTTTATATTTCAATAGAACACACAGTTACTTTATTGATGGTTCTATGACTAAGATATGATCTTCTAAAACCTTCACTGACAACTTCTTTTGGTCATCAAGTCAGAGTTTAATTTCCTCAATTTAGATTTATTCCCTCAAGCTGTAAAGAATAAGAAAAGCAGGCTTGTTGCTATGTCAAACACGGAGCTGAAAATTTCCAAGCTGGAAGCTTTGGCCAACAAACTGTATCTCTGTTTTCAGCCTCAGTTACATGCTTCGTGCTTTGAGAATTTGGAAACTGAAGCAATTGCAGGATGCTCCCTGGCCTCAGCAGTAGGCAGGCACAAGCACTGCTGCCCACCTTGCTCTGTAGATGTCTCACTTTATTGACTCCCGTCTGCTGTGGTGACATAGGTACAGCATTCTAGAAACCACAGCAAATCCTTGGCAAGATTACCCATCCTGATTTATGTGAATAGCATTACATATGTGAAATAACAATGGATTTTATTTTTACATAAAGCTGTTCTTCCACAGACATGTAACTTAGCTGAAAAATACCATCTATCTCTATGAATACCCAAGTAAGAACTAATTAGATGTGATTGGCTAAATTTCACCAAGAGAATCCATCAGTTAGTTAAATATATTACTCTAGAAGTCCACTTTTTGCTATTTTTATAATCTACCTGCCCCAAATACAGTTATTATAATGGTGACTGAATTTAAATGATGAATTTCTTTGCTTTTAAAGCTGAGGAAAAGATCACTACATTTCTTATCAGAAAATAGTGATGGACTTTTCAAAAATACACAGTTTTGAAAGTTTAGTTTCATATCACCATTTATATTCCTGAGAAATAGATATGTCTCACACTCTATAGCAGTGTTTTGTGACATTTGGATTTACAATGCTCAAGTTTTAAGTCTCTAGTCCTTTGCAGTCTGTCAAAAACAGCTTCTCTGTCCATTTATTTTTGTCTTCTGCACTCAGTCTGAATATCTTCTGTAAATTTATACTTGACAACCCTCGTATTTCAGCAGCTGGCTTTGTTTCACAATCTACCTTGCTTGCTCTGTTGCATTAGCTGAAACAACAAATTTAATCCATGATGTCAATAGTAAATTATAGCAGAGACGTAATATATGCCTGACATCACTAAGGTCAAGGCCATGGTGAAAATATTACAAATAATAGATCCAAAGGGGTCTGCTCATGGTGGTAGTTGCTTGCTGCACATTCAATGTTAGGAGAAACAGATTAGTGTCATGTACTGCATTGTGTTAGCCTTGTAGTTACAGCCAGCATAAAACTCCAGCTAATGTAAGAGTGCTCCCTCAACATGAAAAGAGGTTCCAAAGAAGTTTGCTGTATCATTATATTTCATATTTTCTAACTGATAAATAATTAAAACAAGAATTACTTTACTGAGAAGATTCATTTAGAGCACACATTTTCCATTACTCTGTTTGGAGGGGTTGGGGGAAACATTTATTATATCACTTACCTAAACTACCTTGCCATTAAAGTATCTAAATTACCTCAGTGAATTCTGAGCACAGAAGTGGTTGATGAATTGCTTTTTGCATAAATCCACTTTCCCTTTGCTAGAACCTACTTTTGCATATAAACACACACACAGAATAAAGCAACTACTGAACCCTCTCAAGAAGCCTGGAATTTTCTCTGTCTAATGAAGTTTTTCTATATGTTGCTTGTATTATAAGCATCTGTGGACTCTCTGAGGACAAGTCAAAAATGGGCTCTTCTACAATGACAAAAGAGCAGCTAATGAATCATTTTGTCCTGTGTGAAATGAAATGCTCATTCCTGTTAATTTGTTCATTTTTGCAGACAGATCTTTTTAATATCAAAATTCACTTTCAGTTTAAAAGTCCATTCAGTGTCAAAGGGGAGAAAATTCTGTGCCAAATGAACCACAAACAAATTAAATGTATGGCAGAATATGGAGGTTTCCATTACATCAAACTCTATTATTTATTTGGCATAAAGACCATCAGCAACCCAAGAGCTTTCAATCTGCAATTCATCCCTTTAACTTGCCTCAACTATTTTCATTCCATAATGAAGAAAGATAGGCCAAAGTAACAAAGCTGCAGGATGTACCAGAGCACAGCTATGGCACCTGACTTTCCAGATGCCCTGTCTGCATGTATGCAATTCAATTGTTTTTCTTCCTAGAAGGGTGGGTTAACTTTTGTTCCTGGTGTTCCCACCACTTCTGCAGGTACCACTTTTTGGCTTCCATTTGAGCTTAGTTTTAAGAACATGAGTAATTACAGTGGAGGAACACAGAGAAGATAATGCTTGAATCAAGATCTTTACATACAAATTCATATTTTGGGAAATATGGGCATTAATCAACTCTGAGGGAGCTTTGATCATCATGTGCCTTTGCCTAGGTTCTCTACTCCCTTATTCAAACCCATGCTATACCAGAGTGACCAAAAGCTATTTATCTTGTCACTGTTTTTGGTGCTCTACATGCATTGGGTTGATGGGTTTGTTTAGTTCCTGTGGGCCATGAGTCGACACCATTTTTTGCCCATTGTAATACATTTTATTGATGCCTCTATTGGTCAAAGCAGCAAAGAAATGGAGTGACAGACCACAAGATAATCCTTTCTTAAGGTTGTATGGCAAGCTCAAGTGAGGCAGGATGACAGAAGGGAATTACTGAATCTTGTGCTTTTGACCTCTAGGCTGGTTCTTTTGTAAGGGCAGTTTTCATTATTGATAATCTGGTGGTCAACTGCCATGAAGGTATTGCTTTGAGGATGTAAATATTAATGAGAACCCCAAACACTGAAGTCCCTGTCATAGTCTCTTATAGGCAAACAAAAAGTAGAAAAGAGAATCAGCAGCTCTTGGAACCAATCAGCAGTCTAAGTATGGGCTGGTTTGATAACAGTTTAATCTTGCCCATAAAAGAAGTTTACATAATGCTGTTATGTGCTGATGCTCTTAGCACTTGCTTTGGTTCATGATGTATGGTCAGTGTCTGCTCCAAGATTCAACAAAGGTGAGTTAGTCCATTAGCAGTTTTTTGTTTTCTACAAAGCTTTACAATTTATTATAATTATTTATGTTAATGTAATAGTGTCTTATTTTGTATATTTATAGTATCTTATTTCCTCTACCATGAAAAGCAATGAAAAGTTTAGGTACTGCCAATCAGTGCAGTTTATATAACATTTAAAAATGTTATGTATGTTTATAAAANTGAAAAGAGGTTCCAAAGAAGTTTGCTGTATCATTATATTTCATATTTTCTAACTGATAAATAATTAAAACAAGAATTACTTTACTGAGAAGATTCATTTAGAGCACACATTTTCCATTACTCTGTTTGGAGGGGTTGGGGGAAACATTTATTATATCACTTACCTAAACTACCTTGCCATTAAAGTATCTAAATTACCTCAGTGAATTCTGAGCACAGAAGTGGTTGATGAATTGCTTTTTGCATAAATCCACTTTCCCTTTGCTAGAACCTACTTTTGCATATAAACACACACACAGAATAAAGCAACTACTGAACCCTCTCAAGAAGCCTGGAATTTTCTCTGTCTAATGAAGTTTTTCTATATGTTGCTTGTATTATAAGCATCTGTGGACTCTCTGAGGACAAGTCAAAAATGGGCTCTTCTACAATGACAAAAGAGCAGCTAATGAATCATTTTGTCCTGTGTGAAATGAAATGCTCATTCCTGTTAATTTGTTCATTTTTGCAGACAGATCTTTTTAATATCAAAATTCACTTTCAGTTTAAAAGTCCATTCAGTGTCAAAGGGGAGAAAATTCTGTGCCAAATGAACCACAAACAAATTAAATGTATGGCAGAATATGGAGGTTTCCATTACATCAAACTCTATTATTTATTTGGCATAAAGACCATCAGCAACCCAAGAGCTTTCAATCTGCAATTCATCCCTTTAACTTGCCTCAACTATTTTCATTCCATAATGAAGAAAGATAGGCCAAAGTAACAAAGCTGCAGGATGTACCAGAGCACAGCTATGGCACCTGACTTTCCAGATGCCCTGTCTGCATGTATGCAATTCAATTGTTTTTCTTCCTAGAAGGGTGGGTTAACTTTTGTTCCTGGTGTTCCCACCACTTCTGCAGGTACCACTTTTTGGCTTCCATTTGAGCTTAGTTTTAAGAACATGAGTAATTACAGTGGAGGAACACAGAGAAGATAATGCTTGAATCAAGATCTTTACATACAAATTCATATTTTGGGAAATATGGGCATTAATCAACTCTGAGGGAGCTTTGATCATCATGTGCCTTTGCCTAGGTTCTCTACTCCCTTATTCAAACCCATGCTATACCAGAGTGACCAAAAGCTATTTATCTTGTCACTGTTTTTGGTGCTCTACATGCATTGGGTTGATGGGTTTGTTTAGTTCCTGTGGGCCATGAGTCGACACCATTTTTTGCCCATTGTAATACATTTTATTGATGCCTCTATTGGTCAAAGCAGCAAAGAAATGGAGTGACAGACCACAAGATAATCCTTTCTTAAGGTTGTATGGCAAGCTCAAGTGAGGCAGGATGACAGAAGGGAATTACTGAATCTTGTGCTTTTGACCTCTAGGCTGGTTCTTTTGTAAGGGCAGTTTTCATTATTGATAATCTGGTGGTCAACTGCCATGAAGGTATTGCTTTGAGGATGTAAATATTAATGAGAACCCCAAACACTGAAGTCCCTGTCATAGTCTCTTATAGGCAAACAAAAAGTAGAAAAGAGAATCAGCAGCTCTTGGAACCAATCAGCAGTCTAAGTATGGGCTGGTTTGATAACAGTTTAATCTTGCCCATAAAAGAAGTTTACATAATGCTGTTATGTGCTGATGCTCTTAGCACTTGCTTTGGTTCATGATGTATGGTCAGTGTCTGCTCCAAGATTCAACAAAGGTGAGTTAGTCCATTAGCAGTTTTTTGTTTTCTACAAAGCTTTACAATTTATTATAATTATTTATGTTAATGTAATAGTGTCTTATTTTGTATATTTATAGTATCTTATTTCCTCTACCATGAAAAGCAATGAAAAGTTTAGGTACTGCCAATCAGTGCAGTTTATATAACATTTAAAAATGTTATGTATGTTTATAAAAGCAATATCATAGAGAGTCCTTTCTACACTTGGAACTGCTGTTGTTAACTTATGTGAAACTCTTAGTGACACTAAAACAAGATTGAGGCTTCTAATCCCCTGTTTCTTCTTTCCTGCTGTTTTTCAGAAAGGGGGAGAAGCTTCAGCTGTATGAGCAGAAGTGACACTTTTTTTCCTGTAACACTTGAGAGAAGTGTAGAAAGAACACCAACAAAAGGTTGAAGATGTAGATAATAATGTTTCAGTAGGAGGAAAAACTCATAGGGTGCAGTGTGGTGGAGTCCTAGAGGGTTTCTAAATTAAGAGTTATTTAACAAAAAAAGCAGCTGACATCACTGACTACCCAGGAGTTTATTCCTGTGCCTGCATTACGCAGTAGAGGATACAACTCAAATCAGTTACTTCTGACTAACTGTCTCTCCTTGATTTCCATGGCACATGGTCTTCATGGCATTTATTGATTCTGAACATTGTCAGTATCATGGCTGCATAACACACTTCCTAAGTATGTCCTTTCAAGCCTTCTCCATTACACTCAGCACCTTAATTTTGCACGTACAGGTAATTTATCACAATTATGTCACTCTGGGTTAAGTGCAAGCAAAGGTATCATGTTGCTGTGAGTTTTGGGTGCTGACTGTATTGGGTCAGTTCTGCAGCATGGATAATTCCATCTCTGTCCAGCTTGCAATTTAGAAATATGTGCATGGGATAAAAAAAAGAGCTTCATATTTCAGGATGCAAATTATTTGTTGGTTCCCTGTGGGTAACTTCAATTTATATCTTCAGCAATGGTTATGTTTTTGAACCAGGTATCATCAATGTTTTGGGGTAGATTCTACTCTTTCAACTCAATGACCTATTCTACTGCATCACCTCAGAAAAGGCTGAAGTTCATTGTCATCCGATGTCACCTGAGTGGCTTGTGTGAAGTGAGTTGTCAGTGTTGATGTAGTTTCTAAATATTTTATTACTGAATTTTCAGATGTTTTCTAAAAAAAAAAAAAAAAGGACAAGAGCTTGTAAATGACCCCTAAGCTTTACTTAATGCCAGCTTGTCAGTGTGTCTTTTTTTCTGGTCAGAAGGGAGAAATTTAACCCCAGATCAAACAGTTTAAATTGACCCATCTTATGCTACCTAACAATGAAGAAACTACCATTATAACACACATAATATTAATGATTCTTCTTTGAATATCAGAATCTTGTTAAGTGTCCTGATGGGACATCATGCCTGGTCAGGATCTGTTGATGGATAATGTAACAGTGCAAAACAAAATGTTCAGATCTATGGAATAAAAAAAGTCGACATTTCTGTAATAATGCTAACTAAATAGGAACATCTGTACTGATTTCAGAACTCATCTGTAATGTAATAGTTGGGATTACTTTTTTTGACCAAGAAAAGAAAAAAAAAAGTGAAAATACTTTTTTGTAATAATATTTGTTTAGGGAAAATTAAGTATAAATTGTAAAATGCATAGCCAAATGCCAAAAGGTTTGATCTTGCTCAGACATAAATGGGTAGGTTGTTTCCAATGGTTGTGAAACTTCTGATTAGATAATTTGTTCATGCTAATTTGTCAAATTGAGGCATTTTCAAAGGAAAGTTTCAATGATTCCTTTGTTGGGGAGGAGGTTTCTTAGCTTAATTTTGTGGTTAAAAACAGGATAAAAGAGAACAGGCAGACTCAGCCCAGCCTAGCAGAAGGGTTGCAGACTTAAAACAGGTGAGACCTGCCTAGAAGTTTCTGCTGTCCCCCATTCAGTAAAGTGATTCAGAGCATGTCCTGCACAACCTGCAATCACATCTATGATCTGTTTATCAATTATTTTTTTCCCTTTGTTTTTTTGCTATGTCTTCGCTTTTTATCTTTCACTCACATTTTGCAAAAGTGTGTTTTTTTGGTTTTTTGTTTTGTTTTCTTTTAAGTGTCTTGCACAGAGTAGCTAATTGTTAAAAAATTTGAAAAGTCTTATGGACCTAGAACAATTTTTCTTGCCTGGCTTTAGGTCATTCCCCTCACCTCTGAAAGTGGGCAACTTCCATGTGCTTAGTGCTGGGGCATGAGGTCATTTCCTGTGTATTTAAACATATTTGAGTATTCTCCCTAGTACAACTCTCTAAGGAGCAAGGAATTCCCTAGCCCTATTTAAAGTTGCAACATATTTTTGTGGTGGCTAAGACCACGTCTTCGGTCTCTCTTCCCTGCCCTGGACATAGGTATTTAGATCTGCTTAAGATTCAGTTGCAAAACACTACAAAAATTGAAGACCCTACTTAGAGCATGCACAAGATTTTCTTGAAAGCAAACAAACAAACAACCCAACTCCAAACCCTTTAAAGAGATCTTACATTTTGTTCATCTTGGCATTTACACCTGTTCTGCTGGCAGAGAGCTCTAATTGTAAGGGACACAATAGGCTGTGCTCTTCTCACTGATTAATAGACATGATCTTTCCAGAATGATAAATGCAGGCAGGTAAGTCTCTGTGACTGTATCTATGCTACATCATAGATTATCAAAAACCCTACAATGTGGACATGATAATAAACACCCTTGGTGACTAAAAGTGCTGGCTAAGAGTTCCTAATGTCTAGAATTTGATTTTTATGCTTTTAATGAGGCTTTGTGTGGGAACATTCTCCACAACATTGAAATTCAGTATTCAGTTTCTTGGCTGTTGCTCAATGGCCTATTCTGGTGATTTGCCCTACATTCCTCTTTGAGATTTCCTTTAAGCAGAAAGAGGGATCAGTGGCCTAAGCAGTGGGACAGCCTGAAACTGCATCAAAAGTGTGCACCATTGCCAGTGTAGTTCTTCAGAGGGGTAAAGAGGGATGAATTGCCATCCTTCGCAGGAATTAACAACCGTTGTCTTCCCCCCAGCCCTTGCCATGGTGGCACCAAAACCTTTGTGTACATTTTCAGCATAATACTAGCTACTGTTGTCATTCCTGAGACAAGGGCTGTGGCAGGGTCCTGCCTGTTCCTTGATAACAGCTTGGGTTGAGAAGACACTTTGTTCCTATGGCACCCCCTTCTCTTCCCTGTGCATCCTGGGATTTCATCCCCAGACAGCCTTCCACAGGCTACGTCATGGCTGAAACAGGAAAGGCCACACGACAGAACTGTCCAAAAGTTCCTCAGAATGATAAACTGTAGGCAAACCTCTGCAGGGAGATGAGGTGCCATGCAAGATCTCCCCCCTGACTTGCCCTCTACTCCAGGATAGAGTTTAATATTTACCATCAAAATGGTAATATACAGTAAGTAGGAAAACTACATGCTAGATTCAGCTCATTCTGTGCAATATGAAGCCAATGTTTAAAGACAAAGTAAGAGTTTTGTTCTACACTAGCCCTGCTTGGCTTGTGCCACAGTACAATATTTGGATCTGAGTACCAGAAAGCTTGGAGGTGCTTATCTTGATTTTATTTTACTTGTGTTGCTAGTACAATGCCTTTATTCACAGTCTACTTTGGAAATCTCATCTCTTGTTAAAAGCAAGAAGTCTTAGGTAAGCCCAGAAGTGAAGGAGAGTGGGCTCACAGGGAGAGGGAACATGCAGGTATGTTTTTATGGATGAGCACAGAGATCTGCACCAAAACTCCTTGAAACCCAGTAGAACTAAAAAATGTTTTACCTTTCTTATCCATCTTTACTTCCTTATGTGCTTTTTAGTGATTTCAAAGGAAAATATTCCCTGGTTTGTAGGCTATGTATTTTTAAAGGTGATGTGGTGATTGCGAAAGTATCTATTGCATTATGTGGATCAACAAAAGAAAATCAGACTGGTGATATGTCTGAATACAAGGAAAGATAGGACTGAGAGCCCTTACTCCTCTTCAAAGATATGCAGAGTCTGCATTTGAAAGGCTTTTCTACTAAATACAGGTGTCACAAACTGAGTCTTTTGGGAAATTCACATCATTAGAGCCCCTTTGAGCATTTTGAACAATATTTTTTTTTTTTTTTTTGGTAACAAGTTTGAGGTCCTCTGAAAGTTTCTCCAGCAGTCAACTACCACCATTAACATATCACATGCTATCCAGTCATGACAGGGAGAATGGCTATTGCAAACGACAACTACCGTGATTAAAACCACCCATTAAAGAGATTAAAAACCTGCAAATGCTGTGTTAGTCAAGATGCAGAACATCGCAGTGCTATGCAGATGGAAATATTTGTAGCAGAGATGTGAAAATCAGAAATTCTGTAATTCTGTGATTCTGTTAAATATGCAACAAAGTTTTCAGATGCTCTTGCAGACTAAGAAGCAGGTCACACACTGAGAGAAGATGGCTCCACCATGCTTCAGCATACACAGAAACATTGATTTGTTGCCATGCCATGATGTAGATTTTTGTTGATACAGGGTTAACGTCATTTGGCAGTAACCATCGTGGAGCCTTTTTTTTTCTTTCTTTTTTTTTTTTTTGGTGAAATGGGTTGTTTTTTTCATCAAGGCACACAGTGTGGTGCTGAGATGGCCCCTCTGGTATTTCCTAAGACCACTGTGGTAGGTTTGGGGTCTGTGAAGCAGGGACAGCTCTCCTCTGTTTGCATGGGACCCAATGACCAAGCAGGAGGTTTTGACTCACATACAGCTATCTAAGGCAAGCTTTGTGGAGTTTCTGGTAAGTGGATCCTGAGAAGCAATATTTTCAGTGTATATGTTCTATATATATCTATATTCTGTACCAGGCACTGTAAGAATTAAATATGGTGGGGAAAGTTTTACAAAATTGACATGAGAGTTGTATCTGCTTCTTTAGCTCAAGCCTGTCATAAACTTCCAGACAGAGCAGTAATGGCTGGAAAACCTTTGCAGTGAAAATTGGTCATATGCTTATATCTCTTCCTCTTAGACAATTCCACCTCTAAAACTGCTGATGGTTTTGCTTGCCTCTGCATTAGACAAAAGCAAACTACCCAAAGCTCAGGGCTGTGTTTTCTGAAAGCTTCAAACAGATTAGTGTGAGCCTGCCCATGTTGCAGGCAGGCCAGATTTATCCAGGTGCATCAAGTCTGATGTCCCTGATAAGTAACACTTGGGCAGGTCTTGAGTGTCTCCAG
>VYZU01066553.1:4565-59519 GCA_013401355.1 Ceyx cyanopectus
GTGGCTAGAAGTAGCACAGGTAAGTACTGCGCAGATTTTTTACATCTTGGCGAGTTTCACTGGGTAATGTGATCCAGCAGGATCACATCATCCTTCATCTTTAGCCTTTTTAAGCTCTCCAGCAACATCAAAAGATTTAAAAATGCTGCAGTTTTAACTCTTTTGATGTTGCTGGAGGTTCTACTGAGTTAAAATGTGACTTTCTAGTGGTTTGAATCTTGAATTCATAAATACAGTTTTAAATTTATACACGGTAATGTTCTTATTATGATGTTTTGACAAAAGATTTATGTTGTTGAAATGGACTGTGTACTGCGAGGGTCAAAGATTACACGTTTTCAGACTGGTAAGTCTCAGGCTGTAGGTACAAGGATAAAGGCTGACCACAAAGTTTATCCTCTGGTCTGTTTCTGAGTTTACTTAAGGTAGAGATGCTCTTGACTTTTAATTAAGGAGGAGCATTGAACTCGAGAAAAACCAACAAATCTCTTGGTCACTGTTTATCTTTGTGCCTTCAGGAGAATTCTGATGAAAAGGGGTTTATGTTATTTCTTTGTGACTGAGGTGCAGACTTGATGGAGTTCTGTNCATGTGCTGATGACAGTCTTTCCACAGCCTTGATCTCACTCAGAGAAAGCAATGGGCAAAAACTAGTCTGTAGTTCTTTTAGTGAACATGTATTACTGTGAATGTAGTGAGTGANTGTATTGACCTGGCATCCCTAGGGGCACAGAGAATCATTATGAATCATTAAGGATTTAGAGAAGAGGTGTGAATATGCGTAAAGGATTGGAAAACATTCCTTAGTAGGGCTAAGGTGCACAAGCTGTTTGGCTTATTTTTTTTGTTGTTAGAGGTTTAAGATGAAAGCAGTTTATTTGAGCAGCAAAACTGTTGTAATAAACTTTTTACTTAGCTGCACAAAAATAAAATAAGATCTAACACCTGAAAGCTGAAGTCAGGGTAAAATTTAAGTCTGACAGCTCTGTAAAATGACACTTTTTGAATAAAAGATTGTTTTAATGATTGGAGTAACCAACCAACTTGTAACTAAGGCACAGTGTGTTCTCAGTCTCCAGTAGTTTTCAAATCAAACTTGTGTTCTGTCTCCTCTTGCTGCCCCATTCCCCTACCCCTGAAGAAAAGAAAGCAAAAGGCAAAAAAAAAAGGTGTTCTCAATGAGACAGGATTTAATACTAGGTCATACTCTGGATTGTAAAGGAAAGACAAACTTGTGATCACAGTGTCTCTTTCAGAGTTTGTCATCTCTTCGTCTTTGACTTGGTTGTCTCAGTTGTCCTCCCAGCAAATATTCTTTGTTGCCACCTGTTCTTAACTCCTTAGAGCACTCATTTCTGTGCAATTTTTAGGATAATTTTATTCTAGACATTAGCATAAGAAATGCTGCTCTAATATCCAACATCAATTTCTTGAGTGGATCTTTTTCTGTCTCTAGTCTAGACAGACTGTCACTAGCAATCAGCAGAATTCTTATCAGTTTCTCTAAATATAGAAACCTCTATCTGCTAGGAAATTACCACTGTCAGAGTGACATTACACTGGCTGGGGGTAATACTGTTACTGAAGAACAGAAAGTCCTTGTAGTGCTCCAGAAGCAACCCTTTGTGACTCATTTGTATTCCATGTGTGCAGGACAAAATCAAAACTTGATGCTCTTTCTATGTGTAAATGGCCAGCTCACAGTTGATTAGATTGATCCTTTGAAATGATAACAGCTGGCATTTCAATTAAAAACTCTGGATTGACAGGCAGGGAAGAAGTCACAGTGCAGGAAGAANATTTTTATCCTTGGGGATTTCTTATACTCATGTCAACACATCAGATGATCTATTTCTGCTTCACACAATGCCACAACTGTGAGAAAAGTAGCTAGAAAAACCCATGCCCACAATCTATATATTGTATGCCAGTTACTTGGCAGACCTTTGAAATTTAACAGAGCAGCACCCAAGGGAGCAGTCTGGAAAATGCTGCTCTGTCCCATTCACAGGGCAGTTGTGGAGTCCTGCCTGCCTCATAGTTGTGCACAGGGTTTCTATTCCTGTCCCTTACCCTCCTGAATCAGTCACAGTGCTAATTATGCAGCCCTGCCACCATTATCTTGCAGCTCATGGAGTTTTATTTCTCCCTGTTCCTGTCATTGGCAGAATGCTCACCCAGCCACTTCAAGTGCCACTCGGGGAGGTGTGTCTTGGCTTCCAGAAGATGTGATGGTCAAGCTGACTGTGAGGATGACAGTGATGAGGAAAGCTGTGGTAAATAACTACAATGTTGGATCTTTTGAATGGAGAGTAGCTGAAGCATTAGAAAATGAGGTTTGGGTTTGGGTTTGGTTTTTTTTTGTTTGAACCATAGCATGACAGTTCAGAGGATAAGCCCCTTTGTCTGTAAGAAAAAGATGTTTTAAAGTAAAAATACTTTAGCAAGCACTCTTCTTGAATAATATAAATGAAATCTGAGATATTTGATCATTGAGATTCTGCTAACTGGATGTTTGAGTATTCCTTCAGTAATCAAGATTTAAAAATGCTGCAGTTTTAACTCTTTTGATGTTGCTGGAGGTTCTACTGAGTTAAAATGTGACTTTCTAGTGGTTTGAATCTTGAATTCATAAATACAGTTTTAAATTTATACACGGTAATGTTCTTATTATGATGTTTTGACAAAAGATTTATGTTGTTGAAATGGACTGTGTACTGCGAGGGTCAAAGATTACACGTTTTCAGACTGGTAAGTCTCAGGCTGTAGGTACAAGGATAAAGGCTGACCACAAAGTTTATCCTCTGGTCTGTTTCTGAGTTTACTTAAGGTAGAGATGCTCTTGACTTTTAATTAAGGAGGAGCATTGAACTCGAGAAAAACCAACAAATCTCTTGGTCACTGTTTATCTTTGTGCCTTCAGGAGAATTCTGATGAAAAGGGGTTTATGTTATTTCTTTGTGACTGAGGTGCAGACTTGATGGAGTTCTGTGTATTGACCTGGCATCCCTAGGGGCACAGAGAATCATTATGAATCATTAAGGATTTAGAGAAGAGGTGTGAATATGCGTAAAGGATTGGAAAACATTCCTTAGTAGGGCTAAGGTGCACAAGCTGTTTGGCTTATTTTTTTTGTTGTTAGAGGTTTAAGATGAAAGCAGTTTATTTGAGCAGCAAAACTGTTGTAATAAACTTTTTACTTAGCTGCACAAAAATAAAATAAGATCTAACACCTGAAAGCTGAAGTCAGGGTAAAATTTAAGTCTGACAGCTCTGTAAAATGACACTTTTTGAATAAAAGATTGTTTTAATGATTGGAGTAACCAACCAACTTGTAACTAAGGCACAGTGTGTTCTCAGTCTCCAGTAGTTTTCAAATCAAACTTGTGTTCTGTCTCCTCTTGCTGCCCCATTCCCCTACCCCTGAAGAAAAGAAAGCAAAAGGCAAAAAAAAAAGGTGTTCTCAATGAGACAGGATTTAATACTAGGTCATACTCTGGATTGTAAAGGAAAGACAAACTTGTGATCACAGTGTCTCTTTCAGAGTTTGTCATCTCTTCGTCTTTGACTTGGTTGTCTCAGTTGTCCTCCCAGCAAATATTCTTTGTTGCCACCTGTTCTTAACTCCTTAGAGCACTCATTTCTGTGCAATTTTTAGGATAATTTTATTCTAGACATTAGCATAAGAAATGCTGCTCTAATATCCAACATCAATTTCTTGAGTGGATCTTTTTCTGTCTCTAGTCTAGACAGACTGTCACTAGCAATCAGCAGAATTCTTATCAGTTTCTCTAAATATAGAAACCTCTATCTGCTAGGAAATTACCACTGTCAGAGTGACATTACACTGGCTGGGGGTAATACTGTTACTGAAGAACAGAAAGTCCTTGTAGTGCTCCAGAAGCAACCCTTTGTGACTCATTTGTATTCCATGTGTGCAGGACAAAATCAAAACTTGATGCTCTTTCTATGTGTAAATGGCCAGCTCACAGTTGATTAGATTGATCCTTTGAAATGATAACAGCTGGCATTTCAATTAAAAACTCTGGATTGACAGGCAGGGAAGAAGTCACAGTGCAGGAAGAAGGAGGCTGGAAAAGGTTAGCTACAGGTTTTTGATGTTCCAGCTCCTCTGGCCAAAAATGTACAGCAGAACAGAGCAAAGGGTACTCACATTGACTGCTGAACAATGCCTCTTGCAGGGAGCAGAAGAGGTTCCTAGAAGAGCACTAAATAAAATAAGAATATAACATACAAAACCAATATTGTCCTCTATTTTCTGCATTCTGAGTGTAGTATTTTAGTTGTGAGAAAAAGGTGCTGGTCTTAATGACCATGATAATTGCATGGGGAAGATATGTCAATAGCAAATGGTAGCTTGCTTCATCTTTTGAAGAAGACTGAAGGTAAGATCAGATGTGAGTTCCTGTCTTTTGCTAAANTTTGAACCATAGCATGACAGTTCAGAGGATAAGCCCCTTTGTCTGTAAGAAAAAGATGTTTTAAAGTAAAAATACTTTAGCAAGCACTCTTCTTGAATAATATAAATGAAATCTGAGATATTTGATCATTGAGATTCTGCTAACTGGATGTTTGAGTATTCCTTCAGTAATCAAGATTTAAAAATGCTGCAGTTTTAACTCTTTTGATGTTGCTGGAGGTTCTACTGAGTTAAAATGTGACTTTCTAGTGGTTTGAATCTTGAATTCATAAATACAGTTTTAAATTTATACACGGTAATGTTCTTATTATGATGTTTTGACAAAAGATTTATGTTGTTGAAATGGACTGTGTACTGCGAGGGTCAAAGATTACACGTTTTCAGACTGGTAAGTCTCAGGCTGTAGGTACAAGGATAAAGGCTGACCACAAAGTTTATCCTCTGGTCTGTTTCTGAGTTTACTTAAGGTAGAGATGCTCTTGACTTTTAATTAAGGAGGAGCATTGAACTCGAGAAAAACCAACAAATCTCTTGGTCACTGTTTATCTTTGTGCCTTCAGGAGAATTCTGATGAAAAGGGGTTTATGTTATTTCTTTGTGACTGAGGTGCAGACTTGATGGAGTTCTGTGTATTGACCTGGCATCCCTAGGGGCACAGAGAATCATTATGAATCATTAAGGATTTAGAGAAGAGGTGTGAATATGCGTAAAGGATTGGAAAACATTCCTTAGTAGGGCTAAGGTGCACAAGCTGTTTGGCTTATTTTTTTTGTTGTTAGAGGTTTAAGATGAAAGCAGTTTATTTGAGCAGCAAAACTGTTGTAATAAACTTTTTACTTAGCTGCACAAAAATAAAATAAGATCTAACACCTGAAAGCTGAAGTCAGGGTAAAATTTAAGTCTGACAGCTCTGTAAAATGACACTTTTTGAATAAAAGATTGTTTTAATGATTGGAGTAACCAACCAACTTGTAACTAAGGCACAGTGTGTTCTCAGTCTCCAGTAGTTTTCAAATCAAACTTGTGTTCTGTCTCCTCTTGCTGCCCCATTCCCCTACCCCTGAAGAAAAGAAAGCAAAAGGCAAAAAAAAAAGGTGTTCTCAATGAGACAGGATTTAATACTAGGTCATACTCTGGATTGTAAAGGAAAGACAAACTTGTGATCACAGTGTCTCTTTCAGAGTTTGTCATCTCTTCGTCTTTGACTTGGTTGTCTCAGTTGTCCTCCCAGCAAATATTCTTTGTTGCCACCTGTTCTTAACTCCTTAGAGCACTCATTTCTGTGCAATTTTTAGGATAATTTTATTCTAGACATTAGCATAAGAAATGCTGCTCTAATATCCAACATCAATTTCTTGAGTGGATCTTTTTCTGTCTCTAGTCTAGACAGACTGTCACTAGCAATCAGCAGAATTCTTATCAGTTTCTCTAAATATAGAAACCTCTATCTGCTAGGAAATTACCACTGTCAGAGTGACATTACACTGGCTGGGGGTAATACTGTTACTGAAGAACAGAAAGTCCTTGTAGTGCTCCAGAAGCAACCCTTTGTGACTCATTTGTATTCCATGTGTGCAGGACAAAATCAAAACTTGATGCTCTTTCTATGTGTAAATGGCCAGCTCACAGTTGATTAGATTGATCCTTTGAAATGATAACAGCTGGCATTTCAATTAAAAACTCTGGATTGACAGGCAGGGAAGAAGTCACAGTGCAGGAAGAAGGAGGCTGGAAAAGGTTAGCTACAGGTTTTTGATGTTCCAGCTCCTCTGGCCAAAAATGTACAGCAGAACAGAGCAAAGGGTACTCACATTGACTGCTGAACAATGCCTCTTGCAGGGAGCAGAAGAGGTTCCTAGAAGAGCACTAAATAAAATAAGAATATAACATACAAAACCAATATTGTCCTCTATTTTCTGCATTCTGAGTGTAGTATTTTAGTTGTGAGAAAAAGGTGCTGGTCTTAATGACCATGATAATTGCATGGGGAAGATATGTCAATAGCAAATGGTAGCTTGCTTCATCTTTTGAAGAAGACTGAAGGTAAGATCAGATGTGAGTTCCTGTCTTTTGCTAAAGCATATGCTTGAGATGGGGGTAATGTAAATATTGATAAATTTTCCTACCTCCATTTTCACTTCTATTTCATTGTATTCACACAAATATTTAGAGAAGAAATATAAATACACCAAATTGTAGGTGTCTTCTGCCAACAAAATATATCTGTATTTTGTAATATATATTTGAACAATTCATTCATTTTTTTCCTAGGGAATTTTCTCTGTATTTGTCTATGTTGTACTCAAAGGTAAATTTGGAAGAATCATGTTACACTTCACAGTGTAAGGCTATCATGTTTGATGGAGGGGAAAAGCAAACACATATTTAAGTAATTGTAAACACTGATAAAAAACTGTGAGGCTCATAAATGATATTTTTAAAAGATCTTTTATTTTATTTTCATATCAACTTCCTAACATGACCAACATTCTCTTTATTACTTTTAGGTATGTGTAGCATAATATAGATTATTATTTTAAAAGCACTGAATTATGAAGTCTTCTCTATTTTATAGCCATATATCAATTGTGCACTGTAACACTCTTATTTCCATTTCTTCATTAGTAACTATTCTTTATGCCTTTTAAAATTTATATTACAAGTGAAAATACTTCTGATATGTCAGGATTATTAAGGAAGAAGGAAACAGCTGATTTGATATTGCATGTGTTTCAAAACTGTGATTCTCTGCCTCCAGGCTGTAAAGAAAGGGGTCTTTGGGAGTGTCCTCTGAAGAAGCTGTGCATCAAACACACCATGATCTGTGATGGTTTCCCTGACTGCCCTGACATGATGGATGAAAAGAACTGCTGTAAGGCTTTATGCAGCTTGGTAGTCCATGAAGGAATGATCACATTTTAGGGATCTCAGGGTACAAGATAAATGCAAGCCTACAGGGAGAAAGACTTAGTCAATCCCTCAGTTTGAGTTTTTCTATGGCACCAATTTATCTCTTTCCTCATCTTGTGTCCTCTATTGTTCACATCCTTGGCTCCTTGCTGTCTCCTTTGTCACTCCAGTCCTCTCTTTTTTTTTTCTTCCTCCATATCCATGTGTTTTTGTGCTTTTTTCCTTTTTTTCTTTCTTTTTTTTTAACTCCTTGTAGATTTTTGCCTTTTTTTTTCCCAATTTCTTTCCCATATAGGTATAGCTGCTCACTATTCTTCTTAAATGTTTCACCATTTGACTTTCCTTATGATCTGTCCTTCCATAAATTAAATATCTCCATACTTTATCTGATTTCTCTTTGCATGACTTTTCTTAGATTATGTCTCCCCACTTGGCTCCACAGACTTCTTCTACAATCCAAACTGATTAAATATCAGAGAAACAGAACTTATAGTATGGTACACTGATGGTATGGACATTCTGTGCTAACAGTCTGCAGTAAGTCCCCTGTGGGAGCTGCCCTGTATTCTGTTTCCACTACACAGCTGTTCAGTGGGATGGAAAGAGGTGGAAGACCCACAAATGGCAGCTGCTTTGCAGGCTCCCAGGCTGCATGTGAAGCTGGAAGTAGGTGCATGTAAAAGAAAATGGCTTGGAGAAGTCTCCTAAAAAGCTTGGAACACTATTTCTATTTAAAGCTTGTGAGAGGCTTGTACAGGTTTCATGTGACATAACCACAAAGGATATTAATTAATCCCAGATCTTGCCATTTCCAGACACCCTTCTCTTTAAGTTGTGATGCCCTCTGCATCTGTTGCAGGAAACACCTTCTGCCTCAGTATGTCCATCCTTAATTCAGTTGCAATTCTTACTTTCTTGCTCCATAAATCTGGTCTGAGCCTACCTTCACCTTATTTTTTCAGTCTCAATGTGAACTTCATTGATTTCTTTCTCAGACATGTTTCTGATCTTGCAGCATTCTGTGGGGAGAGTGAACTTGAATGTGCCAACCACGAATGTGTGCCACGTGAGCTATGGTGTGATGGGCAAGCAGACTGCAGTGACAGCTCAGATGAATGGGACTGTGGTAAGTTTCTGCCTGGAAGAGGTGTTTGGGTGATGGTAATAATCACTGGTGATTATTAGTAAAGGGAGACTGGGTTGAGGTTGGGAAAGCATGCAAGAAAGTGGACAAAGGAGAAAGTTTCTGCCAGCCATGGTTGCCTTGGTTTTAAGTTCCATACCTATTGAGCATGTAAGCAAAAGCACCAGCATCTTGGAAAACTCTTTGGAATGTAGTTGTGTGTTTTCAGTGTATCATTTATAAAACTATGTGAAATAATACTGAAGTTTATATTTTTCTTTGCAGTTACCCTGTCTAAAAAGATGAATTCCTTGATGTTCCTGACTGTTCACAGGGCAGCTGCTGACAACTATGTTTGTGCTGATGAGTGGCAAGAAAATTTAAGCCAGCTGGCCTGCAATCAGATGGGTTTAGGGTAAGGTCAGTAGTTTGTAGCATTGATGAATTCCTTAGGACAAATGGAGTGCTGGAGTTGTGAATGATTCTTTTTTGACCCACTCACTACATGAAGGACACTGAGGCACTAGAGTGTGCCCAAAGAAGAGCAAGAAGTCTGGTGAAGGGCACAGAGCACATGTCACATGAGGGAAATTCTTTGATTCTGTTATCATTGTCCACTGCAATGTGAGACTGGTGTGGAAATGGTTCATAGAGAAAGGAGGTAATGAAATATTGTGAACTATGGCAGGAATAAAAGATCACTAAAATTGAAGCACTTTCACTGCTTTATAAACATTACATGATTGTTTTTGAAAGAGTGTGTTGAAAAGATAATGATGTCTTGCCAAGCCTCAGTATTTGAACTTGCAGTTGTTCCTGAGGCTCTGAATTGTTTGGCAATGGGATACTCTGTGTCTTGCTAAAGAATGAAAGCTGACATGTCTTGGGAAACATGGGAAAATAATAAGTTCATCTGCTCTGATATCCAAAGCTGTCTTCTACTAGGAAAAGACAAGCTGGGTGGTACAGAATCACAGAATGTCAGGGGTTGGAAGGGAGCTAGAAGATCATCTAGTCCAACCTCCCTGCCAGAGCAGGGGCACCTAGACCAAGTCACCCAGGAACAGATCCAGGTGGGTCTTGAGTGTCTCCAGAGACTCCACAACTCCCCTGGGCAGCCCCTGCCAGGCTCTGGCACCCTCATTGGGAAAAAGTTTTTCCTTGTCATCACAACTGTAATTCAGAACTGCAGGTTTCAGGAAAATAATCTGGTATTTGGGATAATATAGATATGGATCCACCAGATGGCATGATATTTGCACCTTTTTGCACATTTTTAGCTACGTATTTTATAGATCAGACAGCTTACAGCTACATAAAATATCACTGTACAGTTATGAAATGGCGAACATAATTGTTCTCAGGACACAATAAGGCAGAATGTAATCTTGTGCATGTTTGATGGGAAAAAAAAAGTGGAAAATAAAGCAAATAATGGAAATGAGAGCAGAGTTTTAGGAGTTTGCTATAAGCAGGCACTGGGGAAGAAAGCTCTTTTTGTAGCACACAGCTTTCTCTACATGAGGAAAAAAGTACAGTCTTTAAAAATACTTATTATCTGCCTGTAGATTCTGGGCAGTAGATCATGGAGTAGTGTTTGCTTAATATGCCCAAAGAACATTCTGAAAAATAAGTCATGTAAGAGGCAGGATCCAGGGCCATGACCTCAGAGCCTGGTTAGTTCTGCCAGCCCTGTTGAAAACTTTTCCATATGGCTGCACTGATAACTTTACCATAAAGCAGAATTCTTTGATCTTTGATAATTTATGCAATTGAGTGGGTAAAAGATGCTGCAGTTCTGTATATATTTTAAAATAAATATAGTTAATGCTGAAAATTGGACTTAACACAGACTAATAACCTGACTGGCATTCATCACAGAATGGCTTGAGTTGGAAGGGACCTTAAAGATCATCTAGTTCCAAACCCCCTGCCATGGGCAGGGACTATAGCTGGTTGCTAAGAGCCTCATCCATTCCTAGGTACTGCCATGAGAGACTGGGCTCATAGAAAATACCAGACAGTAAAATGTTTGCTGGCACCCCTTCTTGGGGTGATCTCATTCCTCAATGATTCTGCCACACGTGGCTTTGACATAACATTCATCTGTGTATCTCTGGAGTAAACAGGAGGCTTTAGGGCCTCCTCACCTTCATAACTGTAATATAAACATATTGAAAGTCTATGAGTATCTTTCATCTCTTTCAGAGGACCACCCAAAACAGAGCTAGTAATAGAGAATGATGAAATGCAGCATCAACAGTGGCTGAATCTACGCTCAGACTGGAAGACTAAAAATGCATCCACTTTACATGCAGTTCTAGTGGATGGGTAAGTAGCAAGTAAATGAGATTTCTTTCACTGCTGTGGGTGTTTGCTTGGCAATGGGGGATGACAAACTCCTTTTGGTAAGCTTTTTTTTTCCCAAGGTATCTGTATAAACCCCAGCAACTCCTGAGCCCTGCAGTCTCCTTGTATTCATCTGGATCAACTTCAGGATGCACAACATCATTGCTATGGCCTGTGTTGTTTGTTCAAAGGAGCTGTCAGGCTCCTGCAGTAATGGGAATTAGGGCAAGAACTAATAAATGTACCACTAGTTTCATAAAATGTTGATAAGGGGAAATGGCACCGTGCAGGCTATGTACACATAAAAGGTTAAAGATGTCCCTTCCTTTAACAGTCACTTCTTTCCTCTCTCATCTGAAAATTTTCAACAGATAGATGTTTATTGTTAATAATTACTTTTGCAAACTTGCTGGATTTTTGTTGAAACACCCAGTCTTTTAGGGCATGGCAGATCATCTGCTATCAAAGGTATTTCAAATCCATGATGACATTCAGCTGTAAGGAAGAGAATGGCCATCTCTGTGCTTTCAGGTGCCATAAAGGAAGAGTTGGCAGACTGACTGTACATCCCAGCTGACCTCAGGGCTGGACCAGTGCCCAGAAAGAGAGGTAGTCTGTAAAGCATGTAGCACCCACTCCTGAGATGCATTGTAAAGCTGAACTAATATTTTGGATTACCTCCAGGCAGACACTGGAAGCCATGGATGATCTGGCATAAGAAGCTGCTTGTGTTTCTTTTTACAGTTTCAGGGAATTTTTAGCAGCTGGTTCACAATGAGTACAATACCTGTGCTAATTTGCAAATGACTAAAAATTACATCAATTAATTGAGATTTCCTCCATCTTCTTGTTCCAATATTTAGACAGAGCTGTCGAAGCAGAAGCAAAGTGGCTCTTTTTTGCACTAGAGAAGGTAAGAGAGAAGCACATATAAAACACAGATGTTTTCCAAGATTGCTTTAACAAATGCAGATGTTTAATGTGGATTCTTTCTGAAATTTAATTAGACTTCTGCAATATTTCCCTACTCTATTCAGTTTCATCAGCTTTTCCTATTTTTTGACTACAAGGCTGTATATTGCAGTAGCCCAGTCCTGCTTCCACAAAATGACTTTTGTCAGCAGTCAAGTTCCAAAAATTAATTTGATAGAACTTCCTGCTGAAAACATCCATTACAACTGGCATGGTTGGCAGGCTATCTGCCTGGGAGTTGAAGCTGTACTCTGTTCACTTGAGAAGCTCAAGGGGACAGAAGAACCTGAAGTAGAAAACTAAAGACCAGGTCTAAAAAAGGCACAGCAGACTGTGCAAGTTTAAGTGGTCTGAAAATGCAGAAATTCTTGATCATCAATGAAATAATGTTCTAAAGACAAGCAGAGCTTTTTTGAAGAACACCTAAATTATGAATCAACTTGGCACTGGAAAATAGTATAAATTTAAAGTTGCAAATAACCATTGCCCCAGTTTATTTCTTCCTCACTACATTCTCATATGCAATGGCATAGTGTCCTTCCTTGGGAGGGTGATTGCAGAAACTGGTGGTGTTCTTTTGTTCTCTGAGTATAAACAGGATAAATACTAAGTCTGCTATCTTACAAATCCAGAATATAAAGTGAAACAGAAGTGAAGGGTTAACTATTTCAGAGAAGTAACTGTCTAGCAAATGGGAATCTGGTATAATTTCCAGTGGAAGTGGCTTATAAAGTAGAATGAACAGAGTGCTGGAATGTCTCAAAATCTTCAAATATTCTCCCTTAATAATTTGCAGATAAAGCAAGCTTGGTGCCACATAGCTGAGTGAACAGTGTATCATTCACCTCACACCTGGTTTAAGAAAAGCATTATTTTTGCTGAGCACGTTTTCCAGAAGCAGTTCTTAGGGCTAGAACAAAGCCTAAACACATTGCTAGCTGATGGAAAGATGAAGACATAAACCCAGGAAACCTTCCCTAGGGCAGCCTGGTAACTCCTGAGAGAAAGGAATTCAGGATCCAAAACTTAGCTAGTTAATATTTCAAGCTGAGCTGGTCAAAATGAATATCAGGAGAGCAAACGCTTTGCTACAAAAGGAAGAATGAAAAGGGCTCAATGTGTTTGATATTACTGCGTGGTCGCTGATTTTCACTGCATTGTTCAGTGTCATTTCATCACTCTGATAGGATCATTCTGTGCCCAGTTTTCTTGCAGCAGGCCTGGTGTGGAAGCCATTAACTCCCCTCTGCATCTGTTCCTCACTAGACTGTGGCCGTCGCCCAGCTGCTCGCATGAACAAGAGGATCCTCGGGGGCAGGACCAGCCGCCCAGGCCGATGGCCATGGCAGTGCTCCCTGCAAAGTGAGCCAAGTGGACACATATGTGGCTGTGTTTTGATTGCAAAGAGATGGGTCTTGACAGTAGCACACTGCTTTGAAGGGTGAGAGGGCTCAAAGAGTTTTACTGTTCATGTTAAACTTGAATAAGTGAATTACTAAGTTCTTCCTCCTCTAAGCACGCTGAGCTTTGCAGAGTGGGAAATCACAGAAGCTTGGTTGTAAGGGACTGAAAAAGAAAGTAAATGGTATAAACCAGCATCAGCTTAAGCTGTGAGATGCTTTAGTAGTCGTTGCTCACATCTCTACTTGAGGAAAGCTGAATGAAGATGCTCTTTCAGAAGGAAACAGGAAAAGGAAGAACACCAAACTAATCCTATAGCTCTCGTACAACTGCCAGAGATGAAAAAAAACAGCATAGAAATGGCCCTGGAAAAATGCTGTGACCATTAGTAAAAATAAAAACCCAGTATTTGCTCACAGTGCAGCTGGCATACTGAATTCACTGCCTTTTCTAATTATAAACACTCCATTCCATTATTAGGATTGCAATCATTAAGAAGTCAGTATTAACCACTGCTTGGTTAGTCCTAGTATCTGAGGCCACGTGGTGGATGGACAGTCTGGAGGGCAGAGGAATTTTACATGTCTTAGGAATTGGCTTGGTCATTGTCAGCTTTTTGGTGCCAGCAAACATTTCTTTTGAATGAACCACAGATTTTAAAGGGAAGCCAATTACATTTCTTTTGTCTTGTACCTGTGGTTTTTAATTGGGTTTTCTGGTGTAGTTAGCAAGGACTTTCCTTCTACACAGTTGTGATCAGTACTTGATCCTGATTTAAACTGGTGCATGCTCATTGGAAATGTTTTTAGGCTACACCAAGTTCAAGTGAGCAGAAATTCTGTGGTAAGCAAGTGTCTCTTAATTATTTTTTTTTTTAAAGAATGCTCATGATTGAAATGTATTTTCTTTTTTTTTTTTTTCCAAAGGAGAGAAAATGCAGCTGTTTGGAAGGTAGTGTTGGGCATTAGCAATCTTGATCACCCATCTAGCTTCATGCAGACCCGACTAGTGAAGACAATTATCCTGCATCCACGCTACAACAGAGCAGTTGTAGACTATGATATCAGCATTGTGGAACTCGATGAAGATATCAACCAGACAAGCTATGTAAGACCTGTCTGCTTGCCCAGCAAGGACCAGCTGGTTCAGCCAGACACCTACTGCTACATCACAGGCTGGGGACACATGGGCAACAAAAGTAAGATGAGTATTTCTAGGACTGCTGGAAAAACATCTTAACCTACTGCATTGATAAAAAAAAATGATCCTATTACAAAGCTTTACCCATTTATACTATGACTGTAGTAGGGAACTGTAGCTAGTCATGAAGGATCTAGTTGTGACTACAGCCCAGGATTTTCATATCAGCAGCCTGCTGATGTGCTTCTTAATCCTCATTTAGACAAATGTCTTGATTTTCAAACATGTTGAGGATCTAGAAACTCCTATCTAGAAAGTCACCTGAATTGGTTTTTTGCCTGGTTTAGGTTGTTTTCAGAACTGTATTGAGAAGATACATTTAATGCTTAAATCTGTTTGGTTTTTTTCAGTGCCTTTCAAGCTTCAAGAAGGAGAAGTTCGCATCATTTCCTTAGAACAATGCCAGTCCTACTTTGACATGAAAACCATCACCAGCAGGATGCTGTGTGCTGGCTATGAGTCTGGCACTGTGGACTCTTGCATGGTAGGTCTCTCTCTAATGAAAAAGTGACAATCAGAAGTGCTTTTAGAAATGGTTATTAGGAAAATTTCAAGGGTTAGGGCTGGGCCAGAGAATAGACAAATGACAAGATTCTCTCTATTAATGCCTCTCCCTTCCAAAGGGGAAGAGAAATGGAATAACAGAGAGAAATGTATGGATTGGAAAACAAAAACAGCTTTAAGGAAAATAATAATAATGAAATTAAAAATATACAAGTATATACAAATCCAATTATCAAACCTCCCTGATGGCAGTTGTATTGCTCTTTTTACTGACTGTTATACAAGGAATAACTAACTAGTAATGCTGTGCTGCTGCACAGTTCAACAGAGCAGCCAGTTTTCACAGCTGAGTTACTAATGGCAAATCAGTGCAGGAACTGACACAGCCTTGACTGTCTGGCTCCTGGCCACATGTAGCCTCTCTAGACTGGTGTTTTTTTTTCTTTCATATTGCAGGGTGACAGTGGAGGACCACTTGTGTGTGAGCAACCTGCAGGGCGCTGGACTTTGTTTGGTTTAACATCTTGGGGCTCTGTCTGCTTTTCCAAAGTTTTAGGACCTGGAGTTTACAGCAACGTGTCACACTTCATTGAGTGGATTGAGAGACAAATATACATCCACACCTTTCTGCTGGACTAACTCCAGATGCTAAGAACTGTGCTGACAGACAAGAGGAAGAAAAGGAATCAGCACTTCAGCACTGAAGATTTTGCAGTCCAGAAACTCTATGAAAAGAAGTTTCAAGCTCTGTAGCTGTGGAACATGCACTGTATGTTAATGGCAACTCCTCTGCTGGTGAATATACTTTGAAGTAGAATTAATAATCCTTTTTACTTTTCACTGTGTTATGGTGCTATTCCAAACACAGCAAAAGGCTGAAAAACATCAGCCACTTCTTGCCTTTCAGCTATTCAAACTGAGCACAGACTAGGAAAACCTTTTTAGATAAGCTATTTTAATACTATCAGTTAGTAGCACGTGCATTTTCACTCCTCATGAAGAATAAACTTGGTGCATTCACAGGCACCAGCAGGATCTATATGCACAAGAGCAATAGCAGACGTGGCCACACCATGTGCTGGCAGGTGTGGGGGAGATCCCTGTGGCCCAGGGCACAGCAAAACTCACCTGTGGGTCTCCCCAGGTGCAGAGCCATTGGTGTGACTGAGCTAAGGTGGTCTGTCCCTCAGGGTGGCCAACTTGCATGGGCACAACCCTGCACCATCCTGACCCCACAGCTTCTGCTCCCAGAGCCAACTTGGGTGTCTCTGCAGGCTGGTGGAAGCACCAGTAGGCTGACAGGGCTGGAACTACAACCCGAGACACCTGAGACCAAAACTAGCTGTTCAGATTTTCAGTTTATACCTGAGAATTTTCTAAGCTTCCAGTGTTTTAATGTGTCCAGGAAGCACCCCTGTCTTGCCAACTCTATGCCAACTGGCACATTTATCCAGCCTATGACCTGACTTTTTTTTTTTACCCCATTTTATGTAAGTGCATTCATCATCTCCAGTCCTCTACAAACCACAACATTGGCACTGCCACTGTTAGCCCTCCTAGAGTCAGGTACTTCAAACATCTGGTGAGATAGAAAATTGCAGATTTAAAGTGAAAAAGATGCAGTGTAAACAGTATACCAGACACTGGGTATTTTTGGATAGGTATCTTCTAGTATCTTGCATTGAAAGTTTCTTTTTGCTTAACAAGATCAAACAGTTGGGAGAAAGAAGAAGACAGAAAGAAATCTGAATTACAGGTGGCTTGGATTCCAGCTTCTGTTCAAATTAATATTAGAAGTATGTTAAGCAAACACAACAGCTTTGTTGGAATGGCTCAGAGAGCCCTGCTCAGGTGCTCACTAGCCAGCTGGCACAGTGCTCTGGGCTGTGGGCAAGACCCCAAGAGAGTCTGATTGAAATAACTCTAACTGGAGCTTGGCCTCTGTGTTTGGTGCTAGAGGGGAGGTGTCTTTCCAGCTGCTGTAGGTGATGTCCTGGGTAACTCTGCATCTGGGAGGCCAGAGTAGGAGGGATCTGGAACCTGAGGGTTATGGGATTAATTTCACCAGGAGCAATGTGTTGAAAATGTGCCTGTTTTCAGTGCTGTGCCTGGTCCCCTGTGAATCCAGCCTAAAGCATCCAGCTGCCCTCTCTGCTACCTCTGCCATGCCCCCATGCCAACATGGCAGGGCTTTATCAATACCCTGACTGCCAGATCTGGAAATGTGCACTAAGAGAGAGAATTAATGGACATTTCAGGTACTATTAATCATGTTACCACTCCTCTATATAGATCTGACTAGTGCTTTAGTGAAGGTTTATCTCTGATTTCCAGCTCTTCTCCTTTACCATGCCTAATGTTAGACATACTACACAGCTCTAGACAGCATTATTAGTAAATATTCAATATTTCTGTAATGGATTCTGAAACTCTGTTAAGGTGACTATTGTATCACTGTTCTATGCTCAGAAAGAAAACCCTTCTAGGCATTACTGGGTTTGGAGGTTTTTTTTAATATCTAGTCAGGATTTTGTTTTTACTACAAAATGTAAATACTCTTCATCCCCCAGCTCTAAGAGAAAGCAGGTGAGATGTTGTTTTACCAATGCAAGTAGATTACAGATGAAGCAGGTTATTGATGCCCTTGCCTGGAGGATATGGAAGCTGGAGCTGTCAGCTTTGCTCTGGGGCTGGGATTGCAGCAGCTGTAGGCAGCACTCTTCAAGGCCCCAGAGATGTCCCACAAGTGGTGTGAGGGCTGCAGCCAGCCCTGTCCTTCTGACAGCCCTGGGGACAGGCAGCTTTCAGAGACAGCTGTTGCCAGAACTACAGACAAAGAGATGGTGTTGTGAAACCAGGAGCCCAGGCTGGCACCTCTCCACCAGAGTAAGTGGTAGCAGCTCTGACATTTGTGAAGCACTAGAGGACAACTAGAGGGCTCTCCCAATACTTCTCAAGGTCAACTGCAAGGTGTGGACCAGGATGGTGAAGTCCCTCCCACTGTATGTGACCACCTGAGGAACCTGACCATAAGTCCATGGGACCTGATGAGATTAATCCCAGAGTCCTGAAAGAATTGGCTGATGGAGTCTCCAAGCCACTTGCCATCATATTTGAAGTCTTGGCAGTCAGGTGCAGTCCCTGGGGGCTGGAAGAAGGGACAGGTTACACCCATTTTTAACAAGGGTAGAAAGGAGGACCCTGAAAACCATCACCCTGTCAGCATCACCTCTGTGCCTGGGGAGATCATGGAGCAGATTCTCCTAGAGGAAGAAGTTCTCGACCTTGAGGGTGGTGGATGAGTGGCACAGGCTCNAACATACAAGAATTTCATGATATTAGCACTACCAAATGATACATAATTACACACTTTAATTAACTGGGTTTGGCCTGCCACCAGTTTCCAAGCAGTCCCTCCCAGGAGAATCCTTCTTAACTGTGTGGTGCACTCCTCTCCTGTAAGGGATCAGTCTGAAGAAATCCCAAGTGGCTTTAGGAGGGAGCAGTTGGGTTTTTTTCCTTCCCCAAAGCTGTGTCTGACACAACATTCCATGTAAAGAGAAAATTTGTAATTTTATAAATGTATTTTTATACTGCTTTTTTTTTTTATGTGTGCACATGAAATAGGCCAACATATTCTTCCTGCCACTGTATGGAGCCTTTCCCTGTGTGCTCACAATTACACCATTTCTCTGTAGGCTCACAAGGTAACAATTGTTGGTTTTACTTCTACTACAGACAGAGCTCCAAATGGAAGGAACGTCACACAATCAAACAAATGTGTTTCTTTCTAGCTGTACTAATAAAAATTTACAATCATTTTCCAAGTAACTTCCCTGTTGAAAATGGTTTTTAATCTTTAGAGAGACTGTCAATTACAACAGGGTGTTGTGAAGTTAGCAGTAATGCTTAGAAATAGCCTTAAGAAGGTGTTTGCACAGCCTTACCTGGCTTTTTTAAGCAGCCCAGACATCCCTGTCAGCACTACACACTTGGGGGAGATTCTGGAACTATCACCACTGTACACTTTGTTTCTTCTGTATGTCTGCTTCCAACACAGAGCAGTACCAGGAATACAGCTGCCAACAACCACTGGGGATTGAAAAATCTGAAAAACTGAAGCTGCAATTTAATTCCTCTGAACACATTTTGTTTGATGGCTTTCCTTAGGAATATAATTAGCTTCAAATAACCATCTTCTTTTAACTGGTACACAGCATTTCAACAACATGTACAATGCTGAAATCAAAATAATAAGCATGCAGAAACTTAATAGTTAAAATTTGCCTTTTCATTGCAGTCAACAGGCATCCAGGACCAAAAAGGCAGAGTAACATAACCAGAATAAAACAGGCACAAATGATACAAAAATCATCTTGAAATTCAGCCATTAAGAATGTTCTTAACACATTAATCTTCAGAACTCATCCCTTAGCCTCTGCAGAGGCTCTCTCTGCATTGAGCTGGTCCTCAGCTTTGTGCTGCAGCCAGCAGGGCAGAGGGAAAACCCACAGCCTGGTCACACATTCAGCTCAGACTGTGCCCTGGGTGCAGACCAAAGCTCACTGTGCTGTAAACACACTCAAAGAAGGCTGTGACTGACACCTGCAACTATTTGTGCAGGTGCAGCTACTGTGAAAAAAAACCAAAAACATTTTAAAAAGTGTATTTTTTTACCTGTAAATCAAATATTGCACATCAAGAAGTGATTTAAAGCTGCTCTGGGTGCTGCTACAATGTTTGGGGGATTGAGTGTGGTTGCTTTGGTTTTAAATTGACAATCTGAAGTATAAATGCTGTGCTTTCACAATCATGACATCTCAAAGGCACCTGTGAGATGATCTTAAAAAGCTTTTTCAAAATGGAGAAGTCTGGTCATGCTGTGCTTAAGTGCAGAAGCAAGTGGGGGAGCCTGGCATCTCCAGTGCTATAAAACAATAAAGGAAGCATTCAACTGTTGAGAAGCAAAGGGGGAGCAATCTGCTTGCACCCTTCATCTGGCACCACTTGAGATATGGCCAATTAACATTTTGAAGCTTTTATTAGACTCCCTGCTCTCACCCCTCCTTCAGTAAAAAACAGCAAGTGATCCCAGCAGACAGCCCACAGGCTTTTTTTCCTCTGTCCACACACTGAATTAAAAAAAAAAAAAAAAAGGCTAAAAGAAGATTAAACTAAGTTTTACACAATGGATAAATTCAGTTTTATCACTTAGACTGTTAAAGTCCTCATAAAGACCACCACCAAGAGTGGACAATTTGAAGCAACATGCACCATCAGTGAAACAACAGACCAAAAACACTCCAGCAGGTGACTGCCCCTCCTGCTTCTGTGGCTGGAAGCTGAGCTCTGCACACACAGGGCTTTGGAAGATCTTACTCTGAATGCTTACAGCTTTTGTGTGGTGTCCATATAAACACCCAAGACTAAACATCAGCCACGTGCCAAACCCACTGGTGAGTTCTGCTCCTATGGCAGAGACCAGAGGGCAGGTCATGAGCAGTGTTGTGCCCCAAACTGTTTTTTACAATGACAGGAAGGGAAAAGAGATGAGCCCTCCACTCTCAGGTCACTGCAAGTCCCCACTGAGCTCCCTACCTTAATCAAAAAAAAAAAGAGCTCAACATACCTTAATGATAGGGCTACAGAGTTGCAGAAGCACAGACCAGGACAATCTGTGGCCACAAGAGGCCATAGATTCAACATTCAGAGGAAATATTCAGGTGAGATGACAGGAACAAACCCAGCAGTTGACTGTGTGGGTAGGAAAGCATGGGCTGCACCTGCTTCTCTGGAGCTCTTCACAAAAGGAGAACATCTGGTAGGAATGACAAAGGTAGAGCTGAGCCTGCCTTGGGGCTGTGGGGCAGATGATGGTTGAGTCCCAGGTCTTTTCCTGTCTGATTCTGCTTAGACCAGCTCATCTCCTGGCACAACCTGCTGGGTGTTTTGCATCTTCTTGGACACCTCACCATGCCTATAGCTTGTGGAGAAAGCCAAGATGTTTCACTCAGGACACCTGGAGTGCACCCCTGACAAGGTGCTTCCCTCAGCAAGAAGGATGCTGCAGAAAAAATCTGAAAATTAACTGCAAACCAACATGTTCAACATGATCTCTCAGAATTTGAATGGCTGCCATCACTTCAAAGGTCCTCATGAACCTTATGTTACCAAAAATATTTTGTCATATGTTGGACAAAATTAAAAAAAATATTTGCAGAATTGGCTATCATCATTGGCTCCTTCCACTGTTTTTCTTCTACAGGCTAAACAGAAAGGCTATTTTTCTTTTCACTAAAACTAGGGATGGGGTCAGCCCTAATTCCAGTCTACCTTTCAAAAACAGAACTGTTTGAAGCTTTTGGTAACATGTGGTGACTTGCATTTGAGTGAACTTAGCATGCCCTCAGTATCTGCCCTGCATACCAGTGTCCCAGACCTCACAGCATTTGTTTAAATTCTTCTCAAGATCTTAAAAGACAAGGAATATGTCATGTTGATCATTGACATGGAAACCTCATGGTTCAATTAGAAAGCAGGGCCCTTGCTCCAAACATGGTGCCTAAATATAAACACACAAACTTGGCAATTTGAAAGCAGGAAGTTTTAGAGAGAAACAGAACCAAAAGAAAAAAAAAAAAGACTCTGTGCTAATAATTTCTTAGCTACAGTTTGGGGAAACTGTTTATTTCAACAGGTGCTGGTAGATACAGTTTCCTAAGTTCCTCTATAAACTGGCCATGTAACTTTTTGCAGAGGGATGTCCAAAGGAGGCAGTATTTTAGACAGCCTGGAATCCAGAAGCAGCCACATGCACCTCAGCCAGCTTTAGTGCAATGTGAAGAGCAGTGAGAAACTGGCAGAGACAGGACATCTCCAAGACAGATTAGAAATAGGTATCAAATTTGGGACAGGCAATGGGTTATTCCTTCCTTTGAGCAGTCTTTAGAAATACTTAATCTGTGTATTATAAGTTAGGAGGAATGTAAAAACACCTGAGACTGAAGAAAAATGTCAGCTGGAAATGGCTATTTGTGAGAAGACCTAAGCACAGAGTGGAGCTGCCCACTGTCACTGGCAGACAATCTTGCAGTGCAGGCATGAGGTAGAGAAAAGTCAGGCTGCCAACATCTGAACTGGGGGAGGAGGAAACTCAGGTCAGTGGCAAACAGCATGAACTGGCACATGGAGACACAGAGGAGGGGTGATCTATCATGAAGAGCAGAAGGCTGCACTAGGATTTGCTCTTGTTGTGGAAGAGGAAGGTGAGACATTTGATATTTCACTTGAGCCACCTTTGAAATTGTGTTTGGCCAGCACTGGGGTTGCCTGGTGAACAAACTGGACCACAATGCACATCCTGGGGGTGTCTCACAACAAGCCAACCAGTAACTCCACATCCCAGCCCTTCTGCTTACTTCAAAACTTCAGCATGGAGAGGATCCCAGGGAACAGGAGGATTTTAGGACAGCAGTGCAAGGGAGCAGGTTGGCTAAGACCTGAGTGGGATCTGCAGATCAGTCTTCAGGCAACATCCAGCCTGTAGCACCACGAGGTGCTGTGAACACTGCAGCATGCAAAGTCTGCTGCATAGAACAGTATAAAAAACAACCCAGCCATTTGGATCTTGAACACCTTAATAAATTATTAAAAAGCTTTATAAACAAAATAGCTTTTAAGGAAACATGTGCATCATCCACCTTGGCCAAAGAAAATAAAACCACAATGTAGGCAGCAGTTGTTACTCTTGGGTTTTAAACAGTCAGTGTTTCAACTCTGTAAAATACATTAAAGCATCTTCACACAAAACAGAATCCAAACCTGCTTTGTGTGCTGGAGAAACAGCACTGTGTCCTCTTCAGAAGTGCACACAGAGACTTTGGCTCATGAGTTATCACCAAATGGATCTGAATTAGCTTCCCTAGATGAATTCAGAAATTGGGTCTTCTCAGAGTCCAAAGTATTTGTATTCCCAGACTCATGCTGAATGTCTGGTAGGAAGGAGTCATCCTCTACTACCCCATCTCTTGAACAGGCCTGAAAAGGTGTTCTAGATGTTGGCAAAACACTGTCAGATCTTCCTGCCTCTGATACAGCACCTGTGGCTGAGCTGGAAGACCCAGCAGTAGCCTGGAACTCCCCTCTACAGTTGACAGTGCAATCATCCTTCCAGCTCTTAATTGCTTCCTTCTGCTCTTCAGGGGTCAGCCTGTCAAGGTGCTTGGCTCTCAACACTGGAGATGGAAACAGTGTTCCCTGGAGAACTCTCAGCAGATATCTACAAAATAAACACAGTTTCAAATAAGCTCTTTGCATGCAGACTCAAAACTGTTTCCAGCAACACTAAAGGAAACCAAATACCATTCACCTAACCCTGAGGTTACAGCAGCCTCTGGAACAGTTTTTGCAGGTGCTATTTTCTGAATATAAACTACAAGGCCAGCAACTGCACCAGAACATGTCTGGCATTTTCAAAGACAGGTACTCATCTCAGGTGCTTTCATTTTTCTGTCCTGAACACAGTTCTCCTACAGACTAGTTAATTATGACTTCAATGAAGGGCTGGGGTTCCAACTACATGAAGTGGAGCTTTCTGTATTCTGTGTACAGCATCAGGCAGCAGAAAAAAGGCATCAAACTTAGTGTGCAGTGGTACTTCAGTGCAGATGTAAGGGCTTGGGAGCTACTGATGAAAAAAAACATGTCTAGAAAAATTCATGCTTCCAACTGAGAAGCTGTTTAGCACTGCTGTGTACACTGATAATAAACTGAGTACTGATAATAAACTGTGGTCAGTTTTATGTACCACAGTATAAGACTAGACACTGAGGTGCTGGAGTGGGTCCAGAGAAGGACAATGAAGCTGCTGAAGGCTCTTGAGAGTCTTAGGAGAGGCTGAGAGAATTGGGCTTTAGTTTGCTGTTTAATTTTGCCCAACACTTCTCTCAATATCTGTCTGTGCCATTCAGTTTCAGGTCCCACTCTCTCTGAAATGATATGAGAGGGACAGTTTGATCAAGTCCCTTTCTCTGGTTTTCACACACTTTGTTTTTTGTCTGCTGGCTCACTCAGGTGTCTCCCTGCTCAGTGTGCTGGTGTCTGGGACCTCCACCTAATTCTCCTGCCTTTCCAGGGTGAATAATTCCTGGAGTTACAACTTCTTTAGAGAAGCAAAGCACTTAAACACCAGGCATGATAAAAACCCAACTCAGGACCCCTTGTCAACCTAGTTTGTGTATTTCCCCTTCACAAAGAAGCCTGTACATGCATTCTTCTGTCTAAACATTCTTATACATATCCATGACATACATTTCAAACAGAAAATGGCTTCACAAATAAACACAACCTAAGCACAATACTTCTATGTGTAGCACGTGTCCAACTTTGATCACCAATTTACCTGATTTGTATATAAACTATAAACTCTGTGGTTGCAAAGATTAGTATTTTTTTCCCTCCAATAACAACAAATTATATAATACAAATAAATTGTCATGATGTAAATCACAACATAAATTTTGTGTTTACTGAAATGTACTTTGAGAATTTGGCACTGAAGATCAGCTGTCCTCACATGGCTTGGTCTGGCAGAGTTATGATTTTTTTTTACACTCAGGGTTGTGAGGGGAGGAAGACTCCTAACCAGAGAGTTTTATAGTATCACTGACTCAAAGAAAACAAACTTTCTTAACAACAACAATCTGCAACTGTAAAACAGAAACACACCTGGGTAGCAGAGCAACACACGTTGTCAGGAGGCAAACTAAGTAAAATACTGGGTCTGTCATGTGCTTTTCCATGATCCAAGAAGGATTTGATGGTGGGTTGTAGGTTTTGCAGGTTGCCCCAAGAGCCAGAGCAAAGACAAAGTACAACAGGATGCTGCCAACTATAACCACTGTGTGTATCCAAGTCTGCAAGTCAGAAAAAGAAGATGGCAGGAACTTTCACTATTTACAAATAATTCTGAGGCCAAATTCTGTTAATATTAGTCATATGAGTACTGGCTCCAATGACAGGTGCATTTGGAGAGGTCACACTGATATATAAACAAAATATTTAGGTTTTCACCCTTTCATACTTACTGTGTTTTGCATATGAAGCTCACTCTTCCATTTAATTTCCTGAAAGCTGCATGCACATATTCTATTAGGAATATTCTCTTTTGAAATAAAGTACTTACCACAGACTTGCACTCAATGAGAAGGTGAAACAGGACTATGAAGAGAGCTGCTGTATTTATAGGGTTTCCAAAAGAAAAAACATCTATGTCTGAGCCATAGTAAGTCTGTAAAGGAAGACAGAGGTCAGTAAAAAATATTCCTTATGCATAATCCCAACACAGAAATTGGCATGAATAGTTTCAATACCACACATATTTGCATGCATACAGTTCAGCTTAGTTCCATCCTGTTAGTACACAATTGTATTTGAGGAAGTAAGCTCAAATAATTCATTTTATTCTCTGATTTGCCTTGGTTTTTAGTATATTAGAATGTGTAAATGTATTTAATATTGAGCACTTACAAAGTAAGGCACAAAGAAGCAAACGAGGCTTTGGTAAAAAGCATCCAGCAAAGTCATCCAGAAAGCTGAAGGCATGTAAGCCTGCAAGAAAAAGAAAAAGATAATGGCATTGAAACAAAGGAACAAATTGCTACATCCTTAATTAGCATTAATTTGGAGTTGGGGAAAGATTATCTGCAGCAGTAATTTTAGTTAGTTTTCCAATGAAGAGATATATTTTGTGTTATGATCATAAGAATGAAGAGCTCACTCTACATGTAGCCAACTGCTCATATTTAAATCAGCAGCCAGGCTGGGAAACTGATTTTACAGCTGTTTCTGTCAGAGCCCTACCTAACTACTAAGGAAGGGACAGGGAATTACCTGAGCAACTTACATTACTGAATGCCAAGTACCACTTTCTTCTATCTCCACCCCCTTCCTTGTGGTACATGAACTTCTTCCTCTTAATTTGTTGATTGTGCAGATCAGACTCATCTGTAAGCCAACAACTCACTAGAATGTGAGAAGTAACTTCACCTTCCTTCTGGAATAACGTGTTGGTTTAGTGAGTTACATCAGCTTCTGGAAGGATCTGATGGCAGAACCAAGCTGTCTCACCAGAAGTTAAAGCCTTCTATTAAAGGCATTGGCCAAATGCCTCTTACAGCCTCAGGGCATCAACCACTTCTCTAGGAAGCCTGTCCCACTGTTTGACCACCCTCTCTGTAAAGAAATGATTCCTAATGTCAAGTCTGTTATTGAAAGGCTATGATCATAAAGAAAATGGTAGGTCTTAGGTTACTCATATGCTCTCTGGGCTACCAGTATCTATTCTGTCTCAAACTCAGTATGTCACCACCTTAAGCTGTTGCAATGAAAATATTATTTTAAGTGTTAAATTAAATGCTAAGCAAAGCAGAAACCAGGAAAAAATCTTATTGATTTATATAATTTTGATTTAGAAACTACCCTCCTCCACATTCCTTGGGGTTTTCTGTGCTAAAAGTCTGGACAGAATTTACTTCTTGAGCAGATATGATTTGTAGTGTTTTCAGATGTGAGAAAATTGCCACCAGCAAATTCCAGAACATACTCACAAGGGAAAATGAATCCTAAGTGACAATGACAGAACTTTCTTAAGGATTATTTGAAAGTAATCTGTTCTGATTCTTATCCATTCCTCATTACTTTGGCAGCTGAGACCCTTACATGTCAGAGAAAAACCAGTATCTAGTGCCCTTATCTTTAGAAGTAAGTCCAGATGCTCAAAAGAAATCCATTTTGAGGAAGCATGTTGACAGCTGAGGCAGTGAATGAAGCTAATGTGCTGGTAATGGTGTTCACCTAGTACACAACTTCACCTGAAGTCCTTAATTTCTCTTATATAAGAGAATGACAGGTAACATGGGGTGTGTGGCTGAAAAGAGCCTACAAAAAACTTTTGTTCACAGGCCTAAATGTTTCTGTAATAGAGAAAATGGTTTTAAACTTCACGTTTGCCTGGTGTGAACCAGGAAAGGAAGCAAGACAGAAATGCTGCCCCTTTCAATTTACTCCAGGCCAAGCATTCTTTAACCTACCAGAGATTTCTTGTTCACTGTGTACAGCTGTGGGAGCTGCAGGAGAATCTCTGCAGTCACATCTTTGTCCAAGACACCATAGATGATTGGTGGCACCGATGTAAAAAGAAGATTGAAAAGAATCAAGATCCAATAGTCAGTCATTGAGGTGCCTGAAAACCCACAGAAGAACTGGTACCAGAACAGGAGGTTCACATAGGCCTGTAAAAACAAAGATATGATAAAACAATACCTGTAAACAAGTGTTTTAAAAGCCAGAAGGAAAACAGACAGAGCTGAGGTCTGTTTACTGTAATGTGTGAAAAATGAAGTATAAATGCTGTGGAGTTCATGCCAACCCCACACTTGGAAATTGTATTTGGCCAGCACACAGCTTTACATTTCAAAATTGGGCATGACTTGTTCTAAGTCATGCTGCCACCACATTAGTAGTGCCTGTTAACCTGTGTTTAATCAAATCAGACAATGCCTTTGAGTGGGAAATTCAGTCCAAGGAATAAGAGTCTCTGGTCTCTGCAGGCATAAATGGGAAGATTGTTTGACATGCTTTCTGTGTCTTTCTGAACCCATTCACAACAGAAACTAGAGAAGAGTATAAAGCCCTGCTAAACCCCTCAGTGCTCCCAAACACACAAGCTGTGGTTTCCCCAGGATGAGTCAGCTACATACCACATTCTTGTAGAAGTAGTAAAGCACCATGTTGGTAAGTCTGGTATAACACCAGTGACCATGGACAAGCAGCAGCTTTTTGAGGTGTCTGAACTGAGAGATAGCAAAGTCACTTGCCATCACAGCCTGCAAAAAACATAGGAAGGAAAGGATGTGTTAACTCCAAATTGCTAATGTACTCCAGGTACTGCCAAGTAAGCAATTTACATACTGCTGGAATATCTTATTTTATTCTTTTTAATGCACAATGCTTATGGATTTACCCTCATTCAGATCTGAGCCCCTCCATGCATACAACACAACACCACACACAGCTCAGATGACACAACACAGGCAGGAACAGGGCTGTCTTTGTTATTAGCACACAACTGCACAGAAACCACTGATGTTTATGCTGCATGTTTCCTTGACATGAATAATAGGGAGTTGTTCAGTGACAGGTAGCAAGCTCTGTTGTTTGGAGTTTGAACCCCTGCAGCATTCAGCTTCTGAGTGCTCCTGGAAGAAAGCTGAGGCCTAGATGTGAGCTCAGGCTGCCAACTCTTTACCTGGGATGGTAATGGACTGTGGAGCCACCAGTTCAGCAGGGTAAACTCTGAACTGATTTAAAATGGAATCTGATGGCATTTGGAACTGTCTTTGTATACTCTACCTGCATGCCTTCTTGGCCTGATATTCCCACACCAATGTCAGCCACCTGGATCATACTAACATCATTGGCACCATCACCTACAGAAAAAAAATAGAGGAAAAATAAAAAATAACTTATTGGCAATTCAAGCTGGAGGCAGCTTTGCTGGCTACCACATCACCACGGAGGTGGGAGGAGAAGATAAATATAGAAAACCACCACAGGGTTCAGAGAAAAAAAATATTTATATGGCCACCAGTGCAGCCTATGGAAAACCCTCCAGAAAGCAGGATAAGTAAGTGGAAAGCCTGACTGAACTGAGCTATATCCTCCAAAAGGATATTAGCTGTTCCTTTTGTCAGAATTTACTTGGTATGGTTGAAGAGAAAAGAAGGGTGTTTGAAATCACAGCCAGTCATCTCCCCTTCTCCCTCCTTGTTTTGAGATGGAGAACAACAAGGAAAATCCCCTTACTTGCTCCTTTGGGCATGTTTCATCACTCTGCACAACTGCTGCTGCTCTTGTTGCTTCAGATTGCCATGAGTACATTAAGGGACTAAATCTGCTACTTCAGAAGATTAACATCATCTTATGCCAGAGACAGCTATGATGCAGAGGACTGTCTTCCTTGTAAAAAAAAAAAAAGAAGATGACCACAGGACTCACCTACAGCTAATGTCACTGCCTTCAGCTTGCTCTGCACCAGTCTGACCAGCACACTCTTCTGCAGTGGTGTGGCTCTGCAGCAGACTACAGCTCGACATTTTTCTGTGAGTTCCAAGAAAATACTCTGTAGGCTGTCATGAAGGACATGCTCTAAAGTCCTTCCATCAATAACCAGGCCTGCAGTGAACCCTGGAGCTGGGGTGAGCTTGGGTGAAGAGACATTCCCAAGTTTCTGACTGGGTTTTTTTTTGGCAGAAGTATTCTTCTGGAAGCCTTCTAAAATTTTGCTCATCACCAAGGCACAGGCATCCTAATTAGAGACAAAAGAAAGGCCAAGTTATTAAATACTGATTACTGATACTTATTAAATATGGAGGAAAAGTTCAAATGCTGCCCTTGAATCCAGAGAGGCTCAGACATGAGGCTGAAGAATGCTTTAAAACCACAGAGGAGGAAATCTGTTGTTAATTACAGGGCCTGTGATTTAACTTAAGTAGATTGATTGGCTATTGGGTATTGTACTAGGAGAAGGGAAAAAAACCCAAAGAAAACCAGAAAATGCTCATAGACTAACGGAAAAAACCCAACCATTAAGGATTCTGTAACATAATTACTACAACTAATTACAATGAGGTCTACTGGCCAGGGGAGTGGGGACACACACTGGGCACCAGCAAGGCTCAGGAGAGATGCTGATGAGATCTGGGTGCTGCCTGGGCAATGGTGACCCTACATGGCCTGGAAAGTGCCAGTGACCAGAGCAGCCACACAGGGCATGGCAGCTGCTGCAGAAGGGTGTTGAAGCTCTGCCAGCTCAACCAGGGAGTGATGGTGCCAGCCAGTAGCAAGCCATGGCCTCTCCAAGCTCTGCTCCCACCCTGACTGTCACAGCTGCCCAGACAGAGCTCTGGTGGGAACATGGAGCCATGTGGGTGTAGGCTGCCAGCTCTCACACCAGCACAGCTCAACAGCCAGCACTCCTGTGGGAGCCCAGGTGGAGGAATTCCTCTGCTTGGTGACAGAGCTCCAGGAGGATGTGAGTAGGTTGAGGAGTACCAAGGAGTGCTAGGGAGAAAGACTACTGGGATCACACCCTGTCTTCACTGGGATCACACCCTGCCTTCACTGGGACAGGCTCAACAGGCAGCCAGGATGCATGACAGAGGGAATTCCCTATCCTACCCTACCCTCCATCTGCCTGGCTACCACAGTGACTCAAGGGACAGGAGGCAATGGCAACAAGTTCCTGCCCAGTGCAGAAGTGTCTCCTCTGTGACTATGTCACCTTCTCAGGGGCTCTTGCATAACAAGTTTGAAGCACTGCAAGGGGAACCAAACAGGAATGAGGATGATGGTTCACCAGGCTTGGAGATGTTCCTGAGGTGTTGGTTTAAGCCACTTAACCAGGATAAGTAGACAAAATATTCTATAAGCAGCTGGGAGAAGCCTCACAATCACTAGGACTTGTTCTTGTGGAGCACCCAAAAGAGCAGCATTTTTAGCCACTCCACCACATGACTCAATTACTTGACAGGGAGAAGGTGGCTTTTTCTCTGATAAAATTGTTGGCAGATAGGTTTTCTTGACTAATGTGCCATGTACTTTAATGAGACAAATCTTTGTACATTTATGCAAGACAAGCAGGGCTGAGGGAATATATTACACAAAGCAGCACACAACTTAATTCAATAGAATTTGCATGACAATAATTCTTACATTGCTTCTATGCTGTAACTCACAGCCCTTTGAAATCTCCAGTAATGTCTGAAGCATGTCAACTCTCTAACCTACCACAAAGACAAATAATGCAGTCTATTAAATTAAAATTATTAATCATTTAGGGACTGTATATAGAAAAACAGATGTTACATATACATAAAGGATTTAATATTTTACCCTCAAGGAAAGCAAACAATCAGTTTTTCCAGTATTTTCATTTTTCCAAGGAATCATGCTGGTTGGCTGTGGAAGCAGAGAACATTTTTGTCTCTGTGACAGAGCCTGACTGATTTTTTCTGCAGAAAAATAACAAAATATAAAAAATAGAAGAAAAGTGTAACTTTCCACTCACCCTACTCTGTGATTTCAGAGTGAAGATTCTATCATCTGGCTCCAGCAGTTTGCAAGCATAGGCAATGTTGACAGCTGTCTCTCTCTTGTCTCCTGTCAGCATCCATATTTTTATCCCTGCTCTCCTTAAGGCCTGTATTGTGTCTGGAACCCCCTCCTGCAGCCGATCCTCTATGCCAGTGCCACCTTCATGGACACAACAGAGGATTAGTGCTGCTGTATTTCCCAAACAAGAAAAAGCTGAAAGTGACAGGACAAGCTGTGTGTGTGTGTCTGCATCCCAAACCAGACACACTACTGGGAAACGCTTGGGAAATTCCTGCCTTCTACATCTTTCTATCCCAGAGCCACATGAGATTGTTGACATGTACCCTTACTGCAGCCTCAGGAGCCTCCAGCTCTTCACACGACCCTTTAAAGTCAACTCTTCTCATTCTCACAGTTGTTTCATCCCACAGCAGCTGTGGACACAAACTCCCAGGCTTTTCATGATGCATACACTCCATTATTCCCAATCCTGCCTATCACAGACTACCCCACACCTTCATTCATGTATCACCCCAATCCTTCCTTTCTCAAGGCTTACTTCTCATCTTCCATTCACAACTTGTCCCAAGCTCTCATATTTTCAACACCAAAACCCCCTCTCTGTAGATCATATTTTTGCACACTACTGCAGAGACCTGCCACTCATCATCAGGTTTCCCAATCACTAATTGCTGCAGTACCTCCTGTCTCAGATCCTTTCAATTCATAGCACTAAACTCCTGTGTTTTGTCCTCACTCTGGTGAGCAAAAAAAAAATGACACCCAAATAAATAAATAAAATCAGTAAAACTTTGCCCTTTACAAACAACAGAAAAGCACTAGTTGACTTCAGTGTGTTTTACAACTGTCACAAACTTACCATCAAGAGTTATGAAAATTCAGGAGTAATGATAAGTACAGTCTGTAGAAAGCTAGATGCTATGAAAATCCAAGTTATCACAGTTCTCAAAGGTAAATTCCAATTATGACCATCATAATCAGTTTCCTAGGAGCTACAGGACTTTCTACCTACCAAGCAAAGTTAGTTCAGTCTCCAGCCTGACAGCAGATTCAAGCAGCAGTGCCTCCCTGTTGTCAATACTGGTTTCTGCTAAGAAATGATCATGTAACCACTCTGCATATTCTGCATCACTCATCACCTACAGAGGTAGAGAAAAAATATGGCATGAATCTCCACTGTGTTCTCAAAGGCACCTCAAAATTGTCCTCACAGTTACTTCTGCTGTCCACATCCTGAACCTAGAAATGCAGCCTCTGGCAGGGCACTACCTAAATGTTCCAACCTGTCTGTGGATTTAGGATGATGTTCATATTGTTATATTACTTTGCCAGGTTACCCACCAGCACCCTGCAGGTTCCTGAAGCTGTGCAACAGATTTCCATGGCAGGCCAGTGAGCACAGCAGATTCACACTGCTGCTCTTCCATCACAGCACTGACACAGGCACAGAATCACTGCACAGCATTCTACAGCTTGATGGCTCTACAGCTCCACCACCTGTGCTGGCCACTTGGCATAAGGCTTTCTAAGGGGGGTTCCTGCTTGTTTCAATCCCTATGGAATTTTACTTCTGAGCAGCTCTGAACTGAAAAATTTAACCTCAAAACAACACGTAAATTTCACATCCAGAGTTTGTAACACTGAAATCTGTTTGCAAAACCCAATAAAATAGGTCTGATTTGTTTGTGTCTGGAACTCCAATGAAATTAAGTTTCACAGAAGAAGATCTGTTCAGGACTCTTGAAGAAAAATCAGACTATTTGACATCCCCTGTTTTAGAATTAGGCTATTAAGCTGCTTGGCATCCCAAACTGACAACAACTGTTGCTATCCAATAGAAGTCAGGAATTTATGTGGGTCAACTTAAAAATTCCTCCTGAAAGAACATAAGGATAAACAAAAAGTGTCAATGAAAGCATTCCTCCAGAAACAGTGATGTTTCCACAACAGATCTGTTGTGGAAGGAATACCTTCTTGGCAATGCACAGCGTGCGCAGTCCTCTTCGGGCATAGTCATCCAAATGCTTCTGAGTTCTCTCCTGGATATTCTTTTGCTCCATTTCTGTATTACCAGTACCAACTATCAAACAGAAAGCAAAGCAAGCAAATTAAATGTGCATTTTCTTAGGTTAAATTGAGCAGAAAAATGTTGAAATACCAAAATGTTGCCAGGTTTTATTTTAACTATGAACATGATCTTCGTGTGTGCACAGTGTGCTGTGTATGGAGAGCACACAGAGCTCCAGAGAGCACCAGCAGTGAGGGGCAGCCTGGCTGGTACTGACACCTCTTTGGCTGCCACTCACATATCAAGAAGTTTTTCTACAATAAAATGATTTTCTAAAGTGAACTGGGTCACAGACACCCAAGCAGCTTTGCTGTCACTGGCCTAGAGGGAGATGAAACAGCAGGCACAGAAAAAAGCTGTTTCTAATGAACACCTTTCACTGTGCAGCAGAAGCCAACTAGTCAAACAGGTGATCTTAGTTCATAGCTGGAAATAATTAGGTTGCCTCCAAAAGGTCTGCTTAGCCACCACTAAATCCTTCAAATAACAGCTGCTTCTCACTTCTCAGTCTCCCCACCAGCACAGCCATTATCTAAGTGTCAAGCAGTACACCTTTCTGGTTCCCTGTAAAGAACTATTCACAGGTTCTGCTTGGTTACTTGTCTCTCCTTATGAATCAGGCCACCTGTTCTACCTTACTGAAGAAGGACAAAAGTGAGCAAAGCAGTTCTGCAGATACCTTCAGATCCATGTCTCAGCAAATCCATGATGACTGAGTCTGCCCCTTTAGTGTACACCACCACGCTGCTGGAGCCTGGCGGCCGAACCACCACCGACATCCTTTTCCTCACTGAATCAAAAGGCAGGACATGCAGCAGCTGAAATGTTAAAGATCCCAGACCTGCAAAATCCACAGTCACCTGGTCTGGAGTTCTAGACTGTAAAGTACATTTGTAAGCCCTAGCAGCATGAACCAAGGCTGCTTCATCTGGACTCTCAGCTTCGTAACATAGTTTAGGTAAGGGACATGATTCAGTAGAAGATGGAGCACTGCTGTGTTCACAGCCAGCAGCTCCTTTCACCACATCCAGTTCTTGAGGCACTTGGGAACTTTCTGGGCTGTGAGGCTCTGCAGCCCTTTGTGCAGCTCCATCCAAAGCAGGTGAAGCCAGTTTCATTCTGAAAATAGACAGTTTGCTCACAAAACTACTGGGGCTTTCAGATGATGACTCTTTTACACTTGAAAGAGGGGAGGAACTTTGTCTCCGGATTGATAACCTCTGGAACATCTGCCTGATTTCCTCAAGAGATTTAATAGGCATCCTACCCAGCAAAGGGGGTCTCATCTGGAACAGAACAGTAAGAGAAAGCATTTCTGTTAAATTCCTCATATTTTTTTGCATTAAAGAAGGACAGCTTACAAACTATGTTTCTTAATGAATGTAGTATTTGAAAATTTTCCTGTGAGCTTGCTTGTGTAAAAGATGGCCAGCTCAGTCAAACTACATGAGCACATTAAACAGCTTCTGGAAGACCTTCATTATTCAAGCCAAAAGAACTGTAAAAATACTTCTGATCTGAAGTCTGTATGAATTCCAAATTTGATTCATGACTGCAGGTAAGAGTTCTTTTTAGAACTGCGTCAGTAATGAAACAGTATGGCATTGTAACTTCTAAAAGTTGTGTCAAATGGCTCTAAACACTTTAATTCTTGTTCTGCATTAGCATGATGCTTGTGAAGAACAAACCTATTCACAGTAACAAGCTATGAGTACTGTTAAAAATACAGTACCTTATCAATGGCTTTTTGTTTGAATTTAAACAAAAGACAGTTCCCCTCTCATCACTGTTAGAGAATCACTAGTATTTGTGTTACAAAATAACTGGGTTACTGTTACTCAGAGAAGTTAGGCAGCTAATAGCTTACAAACAAGGAACAAGGCATGAAAGGCTGACACTCATTTCTCATTACTGGTGAAGAGTTAAGAATGAGTTACCACCAGGAAAAACGTTCTCCTTTGCCATCAAAAAGCATAAAGTGAGGACAGACTCTGGCTCCAGTTCTAATATAATTGCACATAAGCTGCAGTGGGTCTCCATTCAGCATTGTGGAATGAGAGACTAGGAACATCCTTTCATTGCCTCTCCCTAAGGCAACACTGAAATCTTCCACTGCTTTGAGATCTAGCATGTCACTCCCTAATTGGGAACTCAGAAACCTAATGCCACGTTGCCTCTCCCAGCCTACTTACTAGTGTCCCAGAGATCTTCTCCCCTGCTAGCAAATAATTCTTACAATATTAGTCTAAAAAAAAAAATAAAATTAGAATCTTCCCTGTATATTTTTCTATATCAGCTTTAATGAATGGCTGATTGGTAGCTATGAACACAGATGCCCCATCCACAAGTGGACCTGCCTACTGTGCCTTCTGGGAATGCTTGGAAGCACACTAACAAACCAGGCTTACTTATACATAGAAGGTACTTTTGGGAATGTCTCCAGCTGTGGTTGGAGGTTCACTGCCTAGATGGAACCCAAAAATCTAGTGCTGTACAAGTCACAAATGCTTGTTTCAAAAGACAAAGTTAACAAATGAAGTAATCAGGCAATGGAGGGAAGGCAATCAAAGCTGAACTTGGGATTATCATGCAACACAGTCAAAAGTGATAAAAATGGGCTTATGAAAATCTGTTTGAATAGTGAGGAAAGGGTTCCAATATTCTGGGGCTCTTCTGTGATCATTCTTACCTTTCAGCTACCATAACCTAATTGTAAAGGTAACCTGAGAGTTAGGGTGCTGTTAAAGGAAGGTATGTACCTAATCTGGAAAAAGTTAACTAGGATATAGAAAAAAACACAACTGCAATTTAATCTCAAAATCTGTCTTGTAAAAGTTATGATCAGTCTATACACAGAAGCAAAACTATTGAAGCTGAAAACCAGCATTATATTACATGTTAACTCACTGCACTCCACAGGTTTACAGTAATTCCCATTTTTCTAAGAAGAGAAACAAATAGAGGAGGAAAGGATCTTTTTTTTTTAATATCAGCTACTGGGTTTTTTTTCCTTTTGTAGTCAAACCAAATGGAGCTCATTTATTTATGAATATGGTCAAATAGCCAAAAATAAGTTCTTACCTTCTGACGTGGCTGATTGGGGACTGAAACTACAACAGTATTACAGATTGCCAGAGCAAGAAAGAAGTCAGTGATGTACATTGTCTCCAAAGAAAACTTGCTGCTGTCTTCTTTTGATTGGTGATAGGAATGAGAATAAATTTGTCTGAACTTCTCCAGCAGCTGTGTGTCTGGTACAACGTCTGTTTCCTATTGATGAAATGAACAAAACTGTCCATTAGGACAAAAACTTAACCTCATGTACAACTTCTTTCCTGTCAGATGCTGAGTTGGTTATGCTAAGAAACAGAGGAACACCAGTGTCTTCAATGTTTTGTGCTAGCCCATTGAAAAAGGCAAATTTCATGCCCAGACAGGTAAACAGTAAGCTTTAGTTCATAGACACTGGAACAGAGAATAAATATGCTGATGCTTCAGGTACAGAAGCAGATTTTTTTACCTCTTCTAATCTCCAATATATATTGGTCACCTGGGTATTTCCTATTAAAACCAAAAGAAAATGCTAGAAACCTCTTAAAACAACAGAACAGTCTATTATTAAGGTGAAGGTGGTTATTTTAGCTGGAGTGATCATGGACTCATAGCAGCAAGAAGCAAAGCATAAACCTTTGTGACTTAACAAACATCTGATAAGATGCAGCCAAGCAATACTGACAAGTTCTGGGTTTGATGAAAGAGAAAAAAGGTTTTCTTAGATGACAAGCACACTCAGCAAATGGGGGTAAAAAGATATTCCTTCATGAGTTACTTCAGAAATTTTGCATCAATCCCAACAGCTTTTACTTACAATGGGGCTGCTGAAAGCAACGTGTCCTGAGTTGGGAACACCAGCTGCTCCATCTTCCCTTCCCAATGCAGGGTAACTACCAGACAAGTCATTCAAAGACCTTCTGCTGGAAGGTTCATTCACAGCTCTGCAGTTGTGCCCCCTCCGTTTTGATCTAAAGGTCAAAGAGCCACACTGATGATCAGCTGAATCCTCATCTGCTGAATCCATCTCTTCATAGGATTCCAACCTCCTTGCTATAGAAACAAAAGTACAGTTCTATGAGCAAAAGAGAAATGCCTAAAATACTATCTGGAAGCAGCATTTTAAATGAAGGAATTCAATATATAGTTAAGAGTAATCAGCCATTTATTAAAAATAAAACCCATAACAGCCCATCACACAGACTCCCTGTTTGGGACACTGCACAGTACATGAAGGGTGATGTCTGCATCAAGCATGGAAAAATTATTCTGAGAGCTGTGCATTACCTATTTATTTCATGAAAATGTGCATACAAACTAGTATGTGACAGACCTCTCCTGCACCACCACTTATTCCTTATTATTCCTTATTTCAAGTGGCAGCTACAGTACAGGGGGAAGTGAAAAGTGAGATGGGATATTGTTTTATCTGAACAGGAAACCTATCCACAGTTCAGTCTCCAGCTCTGGTGCTCAAAATGAGATGGAAAAAAAGTTTATTATGTCAATTTTGAGTCCTTTTTCTCCTAGCCAAAGGGCAGGAGCTTGGCTATGTTCAGGAAATGAGCTATGGGACTTTGCTAACCTGTTAAGTTCTGCTTACTCTGTTGTATTCTCTTTCAGGAATATAAATGGAAGCCTCCCATCCCTCATCCTCCCATGCTAATGAGTCCAAGGGACGTTGGAAGACCAGAGCTTACACTTCCTTTCACAGGTGGTCACCCTGATGTTAATATGACTGTAATAAAAATTTTATATATAATTATTAAAAAAAAATAAAATGGTGGGAACAAAAAAACCTGTGGCCATGGTCCAAGAGGCACATGTTACTTTAGCCAGAATACTGTGTGAGGGCACCTAAATGGAAGATTATACTGAATGGCAGTCATGCTGTTGTGTGCTTCCCTCAGGTGTATCCCTTGGGATATAGATACAGATAGAAAACCAAAAATAGATGCACAGATTAAGTTGTTGTATGCAAAAGACTGCACTGTCTTGCCCTGCAGTTCTTACTTTATGTAGCAGTAGCCTTACAAAGAGCAGGTCTATGAAACTGAACAATTGCAAAATAGGACTGAAACATTTTCAAAGTGATTTTCAGGGCTCACAATCTCCATGCATTAGGAAGAAGCACATGCTTATCCTGCAGGTAGAAGAAAGGGCACAGAAATAAATAATTATGTTCAAAATTAATACACTAGTATTTTTGAAAGGTAATTCTAAGTGAACTACTAGCAGATATAAATTGTAGACATACCTTCCCTGGCACAATGACACCTGAATTAGCTGCAGCTACATCACTGGCACTACCCTTTGGTTTACCTCTTCTGAAATATTTTACTTCCTTTAGGAAGTGCTCTGTAAATATGTTCTACTTTTTATTTAAGTTGTTCATTCACCAAGTTTGAAACTTAAATACTTCTCACTTTGATGTTGTCCATCTTCTCAGTGTAATTAGACAAAGCCAAAGAAGCATCTGGTCACCCACACCATAAAAATTTTGAAATATGTGCAAAAATTGCTGTAAAAATGGTTTATAACCATTTCCTCCTGTGACACAACAAAAGAGGGGCTGAACTGATTCACTGCTGTGGTCAGCAGGGTGTGCCTTTTGCTTGCAGTTTTGAGCAGTTCTATCTGGCAGCAAAACCACTAAAACCACAAAGAGAATTTAATACATGTCTGTGCTTCATGTGTCTGCCAGTCAGCACCTCACCTGTGATCTCATATGGAATATTTGCATTGCCCACCAGCAAAATATCACATGTAGGAGCCACTAGTGCTTACAGTAATGGTAATAAAAACTTTGTGGTTTTATCTCATTAATAAAATGGCTAATTGAATCAAAGACTTCAGGTCACTCTGCTTAGTTTTCTCTGGTGTCTGGAGCTGTATATGCTCCTGGTTCCTAGAAGGCTTCAAGTAGGCCCTCATGAAATGTGTGCTCAAAGATGCAACACTATTAGACAACAAGGCATCAACTCTTCAGTAACACTGATTATTGCCTTTTTGGCTAAAAATGAAGAGGTGTGTAAAACAGAAGCAAAAATGCAACCCTATCTGATGGAGGTACCTACCTTTGCAGCCTTAGCACATGCATGTACACACATCTTGCCTTGTACTTTAACACTACTGTTAAAGCTCCAACTTCAGCATGTGTTTTATTTGGGTTACTATATCCTCAAGGGCAATATGTGTAACTGGAGCCCTAAGATTTACTGCACAGAGGTGGTACAATGCTATGGAAGTCAACAGGGTGTTTGAACCCTAAAATGCAGGTAAGCATTGGCACTGCATGGGAAATTTTCCACTGTTTGAGGTTCTGAATACTGCAATGAGAGAAGCAAAACACAGTAGGCATGACTTCCTCCAGAGTGAGTAAAGAATATTTTCTTTGTAGTATCCAATATGTTGGAACTTACCCAGCTGCAAAGCAGCACCTTACATACAGCTTCAGGTTTCTTAACACACTATATATGAAGGGATCCAAATAATGTGGAAAGATACATAGCTAATGGTAGGATCAGTCTGAATTCTTACTTTCTGTGTGCACAGCAATACAAATCCACCAGAACCCTAGCAAAAACTTTCAGCTTCTCTGAGAAAAATGACTGGCAACACAGGTTATTGCCTTACCATTCTCCTCATGGCAATACTCCTGTCCTGCAATGCTGCATCTCCGAAAAACCATCTTATTTTCAGTGAGGGTTCCAGTCTTGTCAGAGAAGATGTATTGAATCTGGCCAAGGTCTTCAGCAATATTCAGTGCTCGACACTGGATTGTTGAGTCTGTTTTCTCATGGTAAAAATCGATGTCATTCTGTATTAAATAAATTTGTCCCAGTTTGACAATTTCAATTGAAACATAAAGAGAAACTGGGATCAACACCTGAGAAAACAAAACACAGAGATTAAATAAAAACAAAATCTTTGGCCAGTTACAAACATGAAGTATCTCTATTGAAGCTGAAGAGTTACTTCAAGGATAGAAATTAAATCAGAGTATGCCCCATGTTGAAAGCTGACCAGTTACCTGTAATAAAATGATCATTGTCCAGAACATATTGAACCCTGCTAGTGTTGGAGTAATCGATTTCCCATCTGGCTCAGGAATATTAAAAAAAGGTATTTCTGAATATCTACTTAACCAAATTCCATGGCCTTGAAAACAAAAACAAGATGAAGCAAGTCAGTTCAAGGTCATGGTGTTAGATGTTATACTCTGCAGTTATTTCTAATCTTTTAAACTGTTTTGTCTCTTGAGTTTTTCATCAACAGGAACCCCATTAATTATTTGCACACATGAATAAATACCTTATAGGCAGTTCTACCAACAGCACATCTATAGTTCTTGAGCCAACAATGCGCCCTTGAGGCCAAGAAGGCCAATGGCATCCTGGGATGCACTAGGAGAAGTGTGGCCAGCAGGGCAAGGGAGGTTCTTCTGCCCCTCTACTCTGCACTGGTGAGACCCCACCTGGAATACTGGGTCCAGTTTTGGGTACCCCAGATCAAGAGGGACAAAGAGCTACTGGAGAGAGTCCAGCTCAGGGCCACCAAGATGCTGAAGGGAGTGGAGCATCTCCCTGCTGAGGAGGGGCTGAGAGAGCTGGGGCTCTTTAGCCTGGAGGAGACTGAGGGGGGAGCTCACAAATGTCTATCAATATGTTAAAGGTGAGTGTAGGGAGGATGGAGCCAGACTCTGCTCAGTGTCATCCAATGACAGGACAAGAGGCAATGGGAGTCAGTTGGAGCACAAGAGGTTTAGAGGAAACACAAGGAAAAGCTTTTTCCTAGTGAGGGTGACAGAGCTCTGGAACTGGTTCCCCAGGGAGGTTGTGGAGTCTCCTGCTCTGGAGACATTCCAGACCCTCCTGGATCTGTTCCTGAGTGACATAATCTAGGTGATCCTGCTCTGGCAGGGGGGTTGGACTAGATGATCTTCTAGGTCCCTTCCAATCCCTAACATTCTGTGATTCTGTGATATACAGTACATCTCAGAACTAAAGGAATACTAACTACACTCAATAAACACTATTTTCCCCCTCTGGAAACAACTGGCAATTAATTGTATTATCCTTGTGTCCATGTTTAAGTAACCTGTGAACACCATGTCATCATTATTAAGTAGTCTGAAGAAGTTTTCTAAACATGTTTTAAACACTTTCTTAATTGGTCTGTTCAGATTTATCCAAGCTTGCTATTTAATCAGTCCCTAAAATATCAAGTCCTTACAACTCCAGTCACAGGCTCTACATGCATTTCATGGTACCTGAAAAATCCTAAGAGAAAGAAGGAGTTTTGCAGAGCAATTAGTGAGAGAAGAGAGAAATTAATCTGAGAAACAGGTTCCAGACCTGAAAACTCACATGAGGAATGTACCTCTTGACCACACTCCAGATCAAACCTGACAACATGAACTAAAACCTGGCAGCATCCCCAGGTGCTAGGGAATTATTCATGGACGAAGGCAGTTTCCAAGACAGGCTGTTAAAATTAATCATCCCCATTAAGCATTGTAGGATGAGAGAGGAAAACAGCAGGAGTCTGCCAGTTCTCACTTACCTATTGCACCAGTTAAACACATCACAATTAAAAGCACAACACACCAAAGAATATCAGTGTTCACTTTTCTTTCCAATTTACTGCGCTTGTAATGAGGGCCACTGTTATTCAGCATGGTTTTTGTTTCATGACCTGTAAGCACAATGCAGATTGAAATTCTCCAATAGTAGGTATATGAACCACAAGTCAACTAGTTTTTGAACAGAGATTATAAATATAAGCAAACCAACTGCTCCTAAAATATATGAATTTTGCCCTAAAAAAACCTCAAGCTAAACCAAAACCTATCATTTCTACATTAACTTTACACAGTCAATAATATTCCTTCCTATAAAAACAATCTCACTCAAGACATCTTTTATATATAATATTTTCTGCAAAATCCTGCATCTGCATTACAAATATTTGGCTGGATACATCATAATGATTAAAAACATCAGCCCTTTGATACAGAACACTGAAGAGCAGCACTAGTTGAAGAAAAAAAGTCCCAAGCAAGCCATGCATCTGCATGTTCATTTCACAACCTTAGTTTAGCATTGCAACCAGCAGTTGAGGACAAGTATCTGTTCAAATGTAACAGAACTGGCCTCCCATGAATAATCAGACCTATCAGTTCTTTACAATGTTACAAGAGAAACAAAAAATCCAGATGTGAATTCTCATTATTTCTAGCTTTAGCTGCCTTCTGCTCAACTCAAGCTTTTACTCTCCTCATTCCCCTTTGTACAATACTGCTTCTTAGTGCTTGTGACTTCATCTTGTTTGTGAGGCAACTTGTGGAAGCCAGGGGTGTTCACTAACCTGCATATACCACTATGCCTACAACAGCTTCTGTGTTTCTCACTGTGCATCCTCGGAGCAGTAAGTTCTCCTTGCTGAGGCCAACTCGATCCTTGTTTGAATGCTCACTGTAAAAAAAACCACATTACTTGAGCTGTAGGACTGCAGCAATTACCTGTCAGGCTTTGTAAAACCATTAGGGAGCAGACCTCCCATAGCAGCTGCTAGTCACTGATTGCTATTCTGACATTTCTGATAGGACTCTTCAGAAGAATGGGGCAACATGCATGCAGATCACCTTTGAAAATCCAAGCATGTAGGCACTGTATAAAAATTCTCCAAGCCTAGCACTTGCCAGTTGGCATATGAGAAGTAGGCAACACTACTGAAAAGAGCTCAAGACAAACATTGAAAGTCTGAAAGTTTATGACTTCAACTTGGATTGCCAACATCAGAAAAAATGTAAACAAAATTTTAAATCCCATTTTAAATATACTCTGAGGATTTACACCTGCAGCATATTTTCAGTGTGGGGAGGCTCACTCTTTCTCAAGGTATTTCCTCAGATAATAAGATTTATATATATTTATTTTTCTTTTCATATTTCTAATGTACCAGTGCCCACAGGGAAGAATGTGGACCTTGTAACTTGCAAAAACTGAACATCAGTCACCCTATGACATAGGGATTTTTTCCCTACTGTCTGTAGAAAATTATAAATGCAAGAGAAGAAAAGACACAGACATGCACATTGGTCAAAGAGTCTGATCAGGTCTCTGATCATAAAACAAGTTTAAGTAGGAAAGGGAGCCAGTCCATCATGTTTCCAATTCTGAGCAACACAGCTTGTCTCATCAGGCCATGGTTCAAGGCCATACTGGAGATGTCACATGGTATAAGGAGCCGATTTGAAAAAGCTATTTCACATGTGGAATGCACAATTGCAAAACAGCCTGAACTAAGATGCTGAAAATATTAAATACAAAATATAAAGCACTAGTCAGCAATCCCTGTTCACAGCCTTCTGCTCAGAAAGCACTTCTGGAGCTCCATCTGCTGGGCTGTACTCAGAAATGTAGTGGTGCAAACCCACTTTTACACATCCTATTTTTTAAAGCAAACATTACAAGCTCTCTGAGAATTAGTAAGAGCACCAAAGTAAGTTACAGTAGTTCAAAGAGCCACTTACACAAAGCCTCGGAAGCAATTGAGGTCATTGTTGGGACTTTCACACTCTATTCTGCTGGAAAATTTTTCTGGATCAATTTCAGAGACCTAAAGGCATAGGGAAAAACAAAAACAAACAAACAAAAACAGTGAGAGAAGACAGTATCTGATCCTCTCTCTAGGTCATTACATTGCAAAGAACTCCATTCTAAAAAAATGAGTTTCTCACCCATGACAGGATACACACTATAAATGAATTACTGTCATTTAACCCAAGTATTTTTGCTGCTTTGCATTCATTACTTGTCTGGATGTTTGGGTTTTTTTAGTTGACCATGTGTCATGTCAACTTTCTTACTCTACTATGCAATTCTGGAGTGTACACCACTCTGTGCCCAGCTCTGAAGCCCCCAACACAGGAAGGATGTGGACCTGTTGGAGCAGGTCCAGAGGAGAGCCACAGAAATTATTAGAGGGCTGGAGCACCTCTCCTACAAAGACAGGCTGAGAGAGTTGGGGTTGTTCAGTTTGAAGAACAGGAGGCTCTGAGGAACCTTATAATGACCTTCCAGTACCTGAAAGGGGACTATAAGAAAGTTGGGGGGGATATTTGTGTCTATTCACAAGGGTTTGTAGTGACAGGACAAGGGATAAGGGCTTTAAACTAGAAAAAGGTAGATTTTGGTTAGATATCAGGAAAAAGTTCTTTAATATGAGGGTGACAGATGGAATAAACTGCCCAGAGAGGTGGTGGAGGCCCCATCCCTGGAGATGTTCAAGGCCAACTTGACCTAGTTAGAGATGTCTCTGCTTATTGACCTTTGGAGGTCCCTTCCAACCCAACAGATTCCGATTCACTCTATGCTTCTATAAATGCACAATGCTCACCTGTTCTGAAAATCCTCTCACCACCTGCCTCTGCTTTAGGTTATTTTCTCCATCAAGGCCTGCTGTTTCAATGTAGCAGAGCCCATCCAGGTCACTGGAGTACAAGAGCACCATGTCAGCAGGAATGACATCGTTACGTGACAGGCGGATGAAGTCCCCAACGTTGACGTTTTTCCAACATTCATCTATGTATTTCTTCTCCTGCCTGAAATACAGATAAAAACAGCTTTTTAATTTTTTTTTCACAAATGCAGAAACTGAAAGTTCAAAGGAACACACTGTAACTAGAAAATTAATAGTTAATTTATGCTTACAAGCCATTAAAAAGAATTCTGATGAGATAGTCTATTAGCTCTAAGTAAATATAATTAATCAGCTGTGGGGTCCAAGCCCTGTTTTTCTGGGGATTACATTCCTCCCAAATTTATTTTAGCTCTATTGAAATTTCATCTCGCGTGCTGCCTGTATTTTCATCATTCCAAGAAAGTAAACATGTTCAGAATGTGAAATTAATGAGTTTGTTAAAAGTGTCTTAACTGCCAATCAATCCTTTCCTCAGGTGCTATTTCTCAGGGCTGCTGTTTTTCAGAATACTTGTTTCCCTGCAAGACCACAGAGCATGCAAAAAGGAAAAAGGGCTTCCTCTCCACTTCCTTTATCTTTATATTTTGTGGGCTTTGAAAGAGTCTCAGAATATGCTTTTATCACAGGTATAAAAGAAAAATAATTATGTGGACATCACTGATGTGCACTAAAAGATTTTTTTTTTTACAGTTAATTTAGATTATAATCAGTTTGCTTTCTTGTCTCTTTGTTATCCATGCATATTTTGATAACAGGACTGCCTGTTTCATGATTCTATAAGCATCCAGAAATTAAACCAAAATATTTAGCAACAACTTTTTCACATATAATCATAATCCAATAATAACAATAAACCAGAAAGACTGTTGTCTCTTACCTGCTATATACTTTGGTTAGTAAATTGTTTATCTGTTTATCCATTTTGTACTTTGAGTAATCTTCCAGGCCATCTTTCACTGCAATAATTGTCAGAACTGCTACTAGAGGTAGCATTGTAATTTCTTTTTGAAAGGCTTCCACTAGAGGAACCCAATTTAGGACAGCTAGAAATAGGAAATACAAATTGGCAACTCTGAAACAAAGAGAAAACATAGGAGTTGGCTGTGCTAGTAGATTGCCATCTTCATTCCTCCACTCCATGCTATATAGACACTTAGCAATAAATTATTTTCTCTTCACCACAACTGCAATTTAAAAAGAAAATATCCAGAACTCCATTTTCACTCTGCAGCCAATAGATTACTTAGCTGCACAGTTGCTTAGTATGTATGATCACAAGATGCAGAAACCAAGCATTTTCCTCTATTTTTCAAACCTGTCCTCCAGGTATGTGTCTTCTTGTGAGACTCTGGTGACTTTGCACATCTCTTAAACTTGATCACCTCCTGGGCAAGATGACATGTTTTTAAAAGGGAGCCACCCTACAGCCTCCCTGCTTGACTTTACAAATCAGCAGTCCTCCAAGCAGAAGGATGATGAAAAAAATTGGCAACTAAGAAAGATATGTGGGAAGAAATAATTGCACAGGAAATGAGCTGAAAATCCTACTACAGATTGTTGTGTAACAGTGCTCCCAGAGTAAGGAATATTTCCATAGTCCAAAGAACAAAATTATTGAGAATTATATAAACTATAGAGAAAATTATTAGCCCAACACTGATGAGACTGACCAAGTAACAGATCTTTTCAGAACTCACAGGCAGTTCAGGAAGAATTTCTGAATACCCATGTGTTAATATACAGCAATACACATACTTAAATAAAAGGATTGCATTTCAGAAGAATTACCAAATGAAAAAGGAGTTCATTACCTGTGAAACTGTTCAAATAGATTTCTTGGCAAAAAGTTCCACAGAGTGTACTTAGTAGTCCGTATCTTGTTGTTCATGTACAGTTTGGATACCTTTTCATACTCTTCCTTAAAATGTCCCAAACAGGGTATCACTGTCCTGTGTTTGCCAACAGTTTTGGATGCTTGCTGGCACTTGTTATTTGAATTTCTGCTGCTGTGACCTTCTCCAGCCTCTGCAGATACCAGTCGCTGCCAACGGTATCGGGCCCAGCGGAGGGGATCTTCCATCCTGCCTCAAATGCTTTATAACCCACAGAGTGCCCTCTGTCTAGAAACATGTTCAAATACAGCAAGTTAAATAATCATTCTGTAAAGGTTCCTCAACTAAAAAGTCACAGTTTTGAGTAAGACTAGGAAAAAAATCATCATTTCCATATTTCGATTAAAAATCAGTATTTGAGAGCAGGTTAGATTTGTAGAGAAAATCATTTTGGCAAAGCCATCAAACAAACATCTGATACTGGTGACTACTGGGGATGCAAAGGCTTTAAATGGCAGATCCTGTTCTCTAAGCAGCTCAAACTCCTTCACATGCTGCCAATATTTCTTTTTCAGTTGGGAGTATAGTTGGCTTTGGAACCTTTTTATCCTTGACTCTAAAAGCCTAGTGGTCGACCTCAAGTCTCCCCTGGTGCTTTCTGCCAGAGGCTCCAGGTAGGACTGTTCATTCTCAGCTGTCCCTTGATTCTCTCTATGGCAAAACCAGTGTCTAAAAGAATTCCAGTTATTTCCTTACCTTTCCCAAAAATTCCTTTTGCTGTGTTACTCCATCAATCTATTGCAGGTGTTCTGGAGGTCCACTTTTACCCAGTATGGATCAGTGCATGGCAAATAGCAGGGCTGTGTGTCCATCCATGGGGCAGCCAGTTCCAGGTGCACTCTCCAGGTGAAAGCAAACTGTGACCTGTACTCTGGTGCTACAGGTATAGAGAAAAAGGAGTTAGAATGTCAATGGCAGCATGCCATTCAGCTGCCTTTGACTCCAGGTCAACAGCCTTGCTTGAGGAAGGCTGTGCCAAGGATGTACAGAGCATGAGAACCAGAAAGGACCATATGGTGCCTTTCCCACTTTTCCCCAGTTAGGCTCACTTCAGCCTCACAGTCAGTTCTTAACATCTCCCATTACTCCAGTAACAAGAACAGATTCTGCCCCTTTATGCTTTGATAGCAATAGGGTGCACCAGTGTCTACCAGGGCTCTCTACTTCTGTGGATCCAAAGTGCCAGGCCATAAATCCACACAGTCCAATGTCCCTCTCCTCCACCTGGCTGGAAGCAGGGCCCCTCCACTCCCTGTGTAGTACCCACAATTGGCAACTGGGTTTGTGTAGTTCACTGGGTTCATGTGGTTTACCTGGTTTACATAGTCCATAGGGTGTACAGGGCTTGCAGAGTTCACTGCATTTGCATAGTTTACATGTGGACTACAGGCATTACATTTTCATTCCTCCAGCTCTAGTTTTCTTTTCCAATACAATCTGTAAATATCTCTCCCTTATTCCCTTTCTATTCCCCTTTGGGGAGGGAGAGAGGTTAACAGAGAGCATCTGTTACATGTCTACCTGGCTGCCCTGACCCTAAACCTTGCCAATATTTTATTACCTTTTGTAGCATTTGCTATCCAGTGACCATTGCTGAAAAGAAATGGGGGAGGGAAGAGTACTGGACATTTCAACATGACAGAATTCCTCAGCACTGCATATGGAGCCAAAGGTTTAAACTGCATATGCAGTGTGCTGAAGAGCAGTCACCCCTCACTGCATACACACCCCTGCTTCCTGACACAGCTCCAAAATCTCTGCTACACCCTTCCTCATCCTCTTCCAGACAAGCAAAGCTTAAAAAGGAACAGGAAACATTAAATTTTGGTTGTGTGTGCTGTGTATTTCTGACACAACCACGAGCATTTTATTGTAACAGCTTTTAAGAAAGCTCTGAACAAGACTGTACAGACAAGAAATAACATGCACAACCTACCACACCACACTGGAAACACTGCATGAGAAGCAACAGGTAATATCCTATGGTCAAAAAGGTGAATCAGACAATTAATCATCATCCTGGGAAAAAAGATCTGCATCTCATACTCTGCCACAATGCCCTCTGACTCACTTGGGATTTGAATGAGCTCTTATTTGCAAATCATCTTTTTACAAATAATTTGCATTTCCATTTAAGGATTCAAGAAGTTTCAAATTTCAAAGCTCTCTTTTGCATATTTTTCCTCTTTTGAGTATTTTTCTTCTTCTTCCTCATTTGGATCACAAATCACTCCCGTGTGATATATTGTAAAGGACAAAGTTGCCAAAGATCAGGTAAAAGCTGTTTTAAACAATTTCTCTAGGAAAGCCCTTCTCTTAAAACATTATCTGACCCTCCTGTCATGTCATTTTTCTTAGTAGTTTTTCAAGTTTTCCAGCTAACATAAATTCAAGGTAGTAATACAACATGGCAGATGTTTCTCTAAACACTGTCAGAAGACCCACAAGATCAGTTACTTTCAAGTACTCTTTTCAAAGGTTTATTTTTAAAAACAAGTTTATGTTTAAAAAACAGTAATGTTCACATGTTTGAAAACAGCCTAAAGGAATGTTTTGAGGACACTGTTACAAAGCTAGACTCTGTTCTCATTTTCATGCTAGATGCTCAAGTGAGCACCACATGATCTTGCTAAATGGCAATAGCTGATCTAGAGATAATCCAGACACATCTTCTACTAAAAACCACTGCTTTCTGTAACAATCTCACTAACATCATGTGATCATGATGAAGTGCAGAAGGGAATTATCAACACTAGGCATATTATTTGCTTTGTTTCTAGCTCAGTTCCTTCATATACTGATTCCTTCCCCTTCTTATAAAGCACTTTGAGATATGGAAAACTGGAAGGCCTAGATATGATTAACATGCAATTGCTGGTTGTCAAATCTTTGTAAAAGAAGCAAGGCCCAGCAGTGTCACTTTTACCACAGGATAGATGAACACTATACACACCCATGTTTGACCTTCTTGTATCACAGCAAAAATGCCTCTACTAGTGGTTAGAAAACCCCTGCTTTTAACTACAAGGGCCTTTTATCATAAAGCCCAGCATAAGCATTCACTTGTATGTATATTTAATGTCTAAAAGCTGTTTTATTTTCCCATCACTTGCCTTTAATTGTGTCTTGTAAGCTGTCAGCTTCCAGTTCTGTGAAGTGTCACCTCCACATCTGCACACAAGCCTTCTCTCCTAGCTCCCCCACAGGGAGACAGAGCTGAGATTAAAATATCCTTAGTTCCAGCTGCATTATTTGACAGCCTTTGGTAAGTCACCTGGCAATCACTCCCATACCAGCTTCTTTCTTCAGATTGTCTGCAAAACAGAAGTGTAGATAATTTAACCAATGTTTACATTGCTCTGGAGCTACACCTTACTATTGCCTTGTGGTCATTTGCTCACTTGTCATGTGCTCTACCATTTACCATGGCTTCTCTTGACCACTTCCTCCCTTTGGACAGCATTCTTCTCTCCTGCTGTGATCTCCAAGTAGCTAGCCCTTGTTCAGAAAATTCCTTTTTAAATAGACTGGGTAAATGATGTATTTGACAGGAATGTTCCTCAGACCTTTGGCACATGCATTGTGGTGCTTGTCTCTATCCTGTTCCTGCTTAGGTGCAGTCCTTGGACACAATGTGCATTGTGCCTCCTGTGTCATCTGGGCCTGTTTCCAGTAGCATAAATAAATTCTTGTCATAAAGGAAGGCAACCCATGAAACTCTGTCAGAACTATACAGGCTAAATGTTAAAAACATCCCCTAATCATCTCTGAAAACTCAGAAGCTATTAGACAATTATGAAGCTTAAGGAAGCCATGATCAAAAGATTAATTTACACTGTGAAGAACAAATACTTCTTTTTTCCTAAGGTTTGCTACTTTCTCTGTGATGTGCCATTTCACAAGTTTGTAACATGTCTTTGCAAGCCAACATGAAATCTGCAGACACCCTAATATGCTAAATAGATCTGGCTATTTAGCCAGATGAGATGTGCTGATTCATGGGACAAACAGCCAAAAACCTGCAGGAACCAAATCTTCAATTCTAAGAAAAATAGGGGTTTTTTTGCAACCATATATTCAGAGTTATATTCATGCAAGAGATGCCAAGAACTCTTGGATTAAAAGGCAGATATTACTGTGAAAAGTGAAACACTTTGGCAATATTTTGCCAGGCACTCCTACCTACAAAGTCTGATTTAGCATGGGCAGGCTTGAAATCCCTCAAGCCTTGAAATGCCTGATGTTGGGAAGGAAATATCTTTGCTGTGACTACATTAAAACCACCATCAGCAGGTCTTCACAACTAAAATACAAGCATAGCAGGATTCATTAAAACCCAGGAAGTTCCAAGGCCCTGACACAAAGTCAGTTGCAAGATAATTTAATAGTAAACCACACAATGGTATTGATTAACGTGCTACTGAATGGGAGCAGTACATAAAAGCAGAAAATCTCCTCCATCTTGGGTAAAATTATTTAGGATGCAAATCAGGTCTTGTACATACAGACACAACTGTACCAACAACTGTAGACACAACTGTAGACTGGGAGAGCACACACTAAGGACAGCTGACCCAGACAAGACAAAGAGATATTCCATTCCATATGAGATGTCACACCCAGTACTTACACTGAAGGGGCTGGCTGGAGTATTCCATGGCTCAGGGACTGGCTGGGCACTGGTCAGCAGGTAGTAAGCAATTGTATTGTGCATAATTTTTTATATATTCTATTATTATTATATTTCCCTTTCATTTTCTGTCCCATTAAACTGTCTTTATCTCAACTCATGAGTTTTACTTTTTGTTCTGTTCCTCTGCCCTATCCCTGGGAGCAGGAGGGAGGGAATGAGCAGCTGTGTGGGGCTCAATTGCCAGCTGGGGTTAAACCATGACAACCTGTTACAGCAAGAAACTGCAGAGTTCCAAAATCTTAGCCTAGGTCTCTGACTAATCCTTTTCTTCTGGTTTTCTAACACATCTGCATTACCAGACCTCAGAAACTCAGGCATCCAGAGAAGCTTCAGATCTATTGCTCTAGATTTTACTTCTTCTTATTTTTATTTTTTTTTGTTTTTACTTTTTACTTTAGTAGTATTATATTCAGGATTAAAAATCAGACTTAGATCTTGCAGACCTCACTTAGTATTTAATGACACTGACTTATTGTCAAACACAGGAGCTGTGCATCACCTCTATACTTTGAACACATAAACCTCTCTTCACAAATCTCTAAAGGCTGTAAAAGCTCACACCCTCTCCTATCACCACCAGAAGCTTTTAAAACAAAAGCTTTTGTTTTGGAGACGAGGCCTTAACTACCTTTTCCTTCTGCTCTGCTTCCAGAGCAGATCAATCAATGAGATTAACACAGACCGGGGTGGCTTCGTGGCCCCGAGGACATTTAAAACAGATCAACGAACTGCTTTTCTCTATTGCCCGCTACCACCCGGCGGTTTTGCTGAGGGATGTTTTGGCCTTTGCAGCACTTGGCCGGACCAGACCCCTCAGGCCTTCAAAATGTCACCGACCGGGAGGAAAAGGGAACCAACCAACCTCCCTCTCTCCTTCCCCATCCGCATCCGACTGACCGGGAGGTGAAACCCCCCCCCCCCCCCCCCCCGCAGAACGGCTACGACGATCTTGCCTTTTCACGACGAGAACCGTCCGCTTCACGTTCCCCTGGGGCTGAGGGGAGGCACCGTGCCCGGCACAACTTCCCCGGCCGCCGGCAACACCGAGGCATCTCGCGTAGAGCCGGGACCTGCTCGCCTCCGGCCCGGGGGGCACCTGGCTACCGGCGGCTGCCCGCGACAGCCAGAGACCGCGACCCTGCCGCGAGCAGCCCCGCTTTGCTGCCGCTTCTTGTCCCCACAGCCCTACGGGGATGCGGGTGGCTCCGCCGCGAAATCAGTGCGAGTTCCTCTGCGACAGCCGCTTCCACCTTTCCCTCCCCTCAACTCTTCGTCCAGAAACTCAGCAGCACCGGTGTCCTCCCACCCAGGCCCGCTGGACCCCCGTCCCGGAGGGCTTACCGCTAGCACAGGGCACATCCCGAGGCAATGGCCGCTCGCAAGGCCCCGCACACCCCCCGCTCTCGCTCCTTCACCGCGGCCCCGCCCCGCCGGTGCTGCCGCCCGTGCCCGCCCCGCCTTCCCCCGCCCTTCCCCCGCGCCCGCCGCATGCCCTTGCCGGGCTTTTGCAGCTTTTTGTCGCCTCTTTCTCTCTCTCTCTCAGGTCGTTCTCCTCCGAGGTGTGACGGAATCGGGCCCCGCCGCACAGGCAGCGGGCGGGGTTTGGGGCTGTCGGGAGAGCGCTTTCCCTGCGCCGGGGGCAGACCCGGTTCCGAGGCAGCTCAGCGGCTTTGGGGCGGGCACAGGGCTGTCCTGTCCGGCCGCCGACTGCTGGGCGCTGGCTTTCACAAGATCACGGAACGATCGAGGTTGGAAGGGACCTCGGAAGATCATCTAGTCCAACCCCCCTGCCAGAGGGGGATCACCTAGATTAAGTCACCCAGGAACAGATCCAGGCGGGTCTGGAATGTCACCAGAGAAGGATACTCCACAACCTCCCTGGGGAGCCTGTTCCAGAGCTCTGGCACCCTCACCATCAAAAAGTTTCTCCTGATATTTACATGGAATTTCCTATGTTCCATCGCGCATGCACTGCCCCTTGTTCTATCACTGGACATCACTGAGCAGACCCCGGCTCCATCCTCCTGCCACCTTTTACATATTTATAAACATTAATGAGGTCACGCCTCAGTCTCCTCCCAGCTAAAGAGCCCCAGCTCCCTCAGTCTTTCCTCATAAGGGACATGTTCCACTCCCTTTGTGACTGTGCTGGACTCTTTTTCTCCTGCCATGCTCAGGAGCTGAGCTCTCAAAACAAAAACCAGACAGAGCAGCTTTTATCACCTCTGTGGACTGCAGGGCTTTGGCCACACGAAGGTTAGATGTTTGAAGGCACTTTTTGTTCTGTTTTTTCCCCTCGAGGCCCCAAGCAGATGGGAGGCTGTGGCAGTGATGCAGCTCTGACAGAACCTGACTCCCTTGACAGCCTGTCAGGGAAATGGATGTTCTTGATCTTTTGCCAGTCTGGCACTGAAGGCAGTTTGGCCTGTCTATAAATCACATTTTCTAGCCACTGGGCTAATCAAGGTTAGCAAACACTCTCTCTTGTTTTCTAGGAAGTGAGCCTCTGGCTATTGAGAAACTGCTCAAATATCTTAAACAAATCACTGAAGTGATTTCAGTGAAAACTTCCCTTTTGAAGCCTCACTCTGTCCTTTCTGCTCTTGCTGCCTTCCAGAGCACTCTTGAAAACTGCACCTTAAAATGAAATCACATGGCCTTTCACACTAAAGTGAGAAGATTTCTACTCCAAGACCATCTTCTGATGAAAAAGGAAGAAATAAAAACAATTAAAAACAAAACAAAAGAGGAAAAGTTATTTGCAGACCCCTTGGGTTTTGGATTTGTAGCCATAGATGGTTATCATGACTCTGGTGTGGACACTCCTGGACCAGCTTAGCAAGTACCAGGTGGATTCATATCAGGTCAGTGGATATAGCCGAGAGCTCTGGTGTGTATTTACAGTATAAAAAAGACATACTATGATATATACTCTAAATATCTTTGAAGATGTGTCAGAATGTTTTTGTGTCAGACAGGATGGTAATCCCCTATCCTCTTGTATTTCCATGTGTTGCATCTTTTCTCTCTTGCATTTGCCACTTGCTTGACCCCATAGAGCTGAGCAGGGCACTCGTTACCTTTCTCCTTACTGCCCCGAACTTAATTTCTCTCCAAACTGGGATTCCTAACTTCTCCTGTGCGGTCTCCGGATCCTTTTGGGGCGAAAGCTCCCCCTGCTGCTCTACTTCGTAGTGTGCAGCAGCGCACACAACAACTGGGTCGGTTTCGATCATCCAGCAAAGCAAATTTTAGGGGAATAAAGGAAATTATTATTGAAAATTATATTAAAAAGGGTTTTATTTGAAATTGCAGCTATTCCTGAATATAATAACAGCTTCAAGTAATTAATTCATAATAAAATTTAATATTTTTTTAAAGGCTTCCAGAAAAAGTATCTGATCTCCTAGCAATGGCAAGCCCTGAGAGTAACTGAGTGGACCTGAAAGTTTACAGGCAGCAAAACATGAAAACGGTTCTTTCCCATCTGTTTCTTCTCCAAAACTCCCACTTACCACACGGTTCCTACAGGAATACTCACCTGCCTTTGGCTTCACCAGCCCGGGGCTCTACAGACCTTATATCCATCAGTACAGACTCGTTGTCTGCCTACAGCTCTGTATCCTCTGGCTAGTTCAGGGTTTTCCTGCTGTGGATGCTAAAATACCTGCTGCCTGGAATTTTCCTTCT